>JAQGBV010003010.1:0-10110 GCA_034698685.1 Isotomurus pseudopalustris | reverse complement strand
AATTAATTCAGGAAGGATGCAAGACTCAAATTTCGCCGTTGGGGCGACATCATCAGCCGCAATCCCGTCGCCTTCCTTAAACCGCGTCAAGAAACTTCAGCAAGAGGGGGAAAAGGGCGAAGGAAATCTCCCTCAGCGACCATGTCTCATGATCTTGAGGAAAAGACGTCCAAAAGCAACAGAACGTCCACGAATCCCCAAAAAGGAAGAAAGCTGGCGATCGGAAGCCTTCAGACGACAACTTTGACACGTTGGCCTCAGGAGGAACTTTCCCAGATTCAAGTGAGTCTTTTAAACCATGTCAGTCAATTTGTATTCATTTCATCTGCTAATCTGTCGAAATGTTCCAGGTTCTTCACAAGTCTCACTCGAGTTTGACGAAGAAACGACTACGAGAAAAAAAGCCGGACTTAAAACCCGGAAGACGAGAAAGGTGCTATGAGGACCGTCTGCAAGCGACGTCGACACATCGACTGTTCGCCCCACAAAGAAGAATCGCCCAACGAAGTGGCAGTTGAAATGTTCCTGGTGTCCCAAGAGATTCCTCAACGCGTCTCATCTGCGTAGCCACGAGTTGATTCACAAGAATGAAAAACCTCGCGAGTGTTCCCATTGTCAGAAGCGTTTTAGGCTGGCAGGTGATCTTCGTAGGCACGAGTTAATTCCCACGAATGAAAAACCATACGAATGTTTCCATTGTAAGAAATGTTTCCGGGACGCGGGTAATCTGCGTAAGCACGAATTAATTCACACAGGTGAGAAACCATACAAATGTTCTTTCTGCCCAAAACATTTCAACGACAGAACTGCCCGACGACGTCACGAAGGGACTCACCGACCTCCACAGTGACCACTCCCTCGTTTCTCCCTCTCCCACTTAACTCTCCCCTAATTTTAGTGTTCACTCATTTTCTACATTTCGTTAGATTTCTTGAAAGTTGCGCTCAATAAATTCGACCAAATTGACGACGAATTCCACTACGTTAAGTCAACGTCTCTCGTCTTTATTTGCTGTAACAAACCATTAACTTAATTCAGGAACCGAGTTCAGTGTTCTGTGAAGAAAAATAAAGCGTCGTTGTTTAGTGCCAGCCTGCCAGCGTCGCTGCCATTCTCCGCGTCCCTCCTTTTTCTCTCGTCTCTTTCTGTTGGCAGAGACGAGTTTCCGCAGTCTCCAAAGTTGCTTCATTCCATCCGGGGTCGCCACTTCATCCGCTACGTTCACTCGAATTATTGATGACCGCAGTCTGCCTTCACACATTCGCTTCAGCGTCTCTGCATTCAACTTCGAAAGTGCAAACACAAAAGAATTCGTCAGAAATCATTTTAGAGGAGTGAGCTGCGACGAAAAAGACAACGCACAAATTGTCTTACCACAGGAAGACTGCGTTTGCCATCTTCAACGGTGAAGTCAAGGCTGAGATTTTCCAAATGAATGTAACCAACACGGAAACCTTTGAGGAGTACTTCCCTCGCATCTGCTGCTGCTTCCAAAGTGATGAACCCGTGGAACCCCAATGACCGCAATTCTGTGGAACACTTAGACAATTAAAAATGGTCGAATCAAATGCAGATTGTCTTTGCTCACTTCGACTTACTTGAAAACCTTAACACGTCATTCGCGGTCCAGGATTCTTCCTCGGTATTCGGAATCCCTTCGCTGTCTTCGTGAGTCCATGCGATTCCTAATTCCTCGAGAGAAGGACAGCGACTGGTGAGAATGGCCAATTAACTCAGGAGGTCAGCTACTCCGCACTTAATGTCGCTTAAGTACAATGAGGTCAGAGTGAGAGGGAAACGCTGAGGGGACGGGAAACCTTTACTCAGGTGCAGCTTCGCCAATTTCGGTGGAAACGTCAGTTTTTTTAAATGCGCCAGTTCTGTTGTCAAGCTAAGTTCTGAGAGTTCCGGAAGACTCCGCAGCAGCCGCAGTGAGCCTTCATTTGATGGTGTCCAAAATTGAATGACGACAATGCGCTTGAAAAATTCACCACCCAATTTTTCACCCAGAATGTTCCAAGCGAGCTCGACGCCTCTGTGATCTCCGCAGAGTTCAGGTGTCAACCGGATTTCGGATTTGGTGGCGACGACAGAACGCGCAAATTCAACGAAAGAGTCTGTGTGGGTGCAATACTGTGGAATGCGAAACTTGATGGACAGCTCAAGCAGCGTGTCGTCCTTCCTGGCGTCGATGAAATTTCGAATGCAGTCGAATTCTGTGGCGCTTTGAGCCCAGGCGTCGAATTTCTTGAGGTTGGAGTTCCTCGCGAGATGAGAAAGAACTTCCTTCTTCGTATGGTTGTCTCCGTCTGGAATTTCAAAGCACAGGGAGAGTTCATTGACTTCGTAGAGGGAGGACGGGAAGGTCATCCACCGATTCCACTTGAACTTCACTTCGGTTCTAAACTTCCGGAGATTCGGAAACTGGAGCATTGCCAAGATTATCGGTCTGTATCCTCGGTAGATTTCGGGATAAGTATTAATGCCGTTCTTTGTAACTTCCAACGCTTTGAGGCGAGAAGTCCAGAAATCAAAGAAGCAGTTCCAGACTTCCTCCGGAGGGACAACCATGCACCGATTTTTAGCATCCCAAAGTTCGGTGTCCAATGCCAAACACAACGTCGTCACAGCGTATGGCGGTGGAGACTCCAAAAACTCCTTCAGCTTGTACTCGTTTGTGGTGAGGTGGATTTTGGCTTTGGCGAAAATCAACTCCATTTGGGGGTTTGGAAATCGGTCGACCCAACTTTTGGTGGTGGAGGAGACCTGGCGAAGCTTGAGGAGAGACTGGAGGCCTCCTTTCCCTGTGGCGACGTGGGAGAGAAGGACGTCCTGGACTCTCTCGGGCAACGAAAACAACCTGCAGAATAAACAACAGTTAATGACGTCGACGTCACCTCAACGACTCCTGAAGACAACGTTGAGTGTCTGAGAGAATACTTGGAAAGATCATCAACCCATCAACGGGAATACTTACGGAGGGAAGGAAGTCATTTCAGAGTCGGCGATGTAGGATAAGTCGACACGGAATAAAATAGTTTCGACAATCGAGCAAGTTTACTGGACAAACTCGAGAGGAACGAAATAGTCACTTGTGAACTGAGAGGGTTTTTTCGTGTGGAGGTGTGGAAGTTGTAGTGAAGTGATTTGAAATTCGCGGTGCGCAACTCACTTCATTTCAACGTGACTTGATTGGTGGACAGTGAGCAGAGGAGAATGAAAGGAAGCGAATGGATACTCACGGGAAACAAGGAGAGATGGCATGTGATCGCTGCTACTATACTGTTGAGTTGCATCGATCGTTCAATTTAAGTGCTATTGTCATATTCATCGACGCCGTGTCGTGCGGGTGATGCGATTTGTAGTCGACGAAATAAAGTCAAACTCATTGAAAGTAGTCTAATTTCGACAGTCGGACAACTTTAATATTTTTCATCAGGAGGAATTTCATAAATGATTTCATGGAGGTTTCCTTCCAACTTTCTCTCTACACTCAGTCAACTTTTTCTAAAACCCGAAGTCCCACAAAATGTTTACACTAACAGAATTTTCAAAAATGTCGGGAAGACAGGCGACCGGTCAATCGGAAAGAGGGGCGTAGCGCTGTCGCCATGCTCCTCCTCGTCCCTTCCGTTCTTCTCGCTCCTTCCAATTCGCAGAGGCGAGTGACCTCAACTTCTCCAGCTGAGCAAGTCCCTCCGGGGTTACCGACTCATCCGCAACTTCAATCGTAAGCAGCGACTTCGCTGATGATCCTTCACACAGATTCCTCAGGATCTCCTCGCCCACCTTACACAAACAAACGACGTCATGAACTAAGGTCACCATTTTAGGATTCAGGACCAGTCCCTTCAGTTGCCGACTTACCACAGAAAACTGACGACGACCTCGGAGATCTGCGCTGGACAGTTGGAGGAAGTTCAGCTCCAGTCTCCGCCAATCGAAACCGTCCACAAGGGCAGTCCAAATCTCATGCGCTACTTCTGCCATTCCAATTCGACAAGTGAAGCTCAGTTTCCTCAATTCTGAAGCAAAAAGACGGTTTTTTTCAAATACTCGTAAAATTGACATTTTTAGATTAAAGTTAGGAAATCTTACTGGAAAATGGAGCAGACGCTGCTTCGAAATATTGGAGTGGTGGAGATTTCTCTTTGGTACACTCCCAACTGATCTGCAATGAGGTGAGTTCGGGACAGCGAGCAGATAAAAAGTTCAAGGACCTCACCAGACTCGAGACGTCACGTTCGTAGTTGTGCAAAACGAGCGAAGTCAAAGATTCAGGCAGACGCTGACGTGCAGGGAATCCTGAGGTGAACCCCAACACTTCGAGTGACGGAGGAAACGTCAGTCGGTCAAAATCGACAGAGGAATTTTCGGTGTGGACTCTCTCGAGTGTTTTCAGCTGCGAAAGACTCTCCATGAGGAACAGTGACTCTTCTATGGGTGTCCAGTTTTTGACATACACAACCTTCGTGAAAAATTGTTCACAGTCATCGCGCGGAAGCAGCTCAGTCATCAATCGGTCGAAATAATTCATGTCCGAGAGTTTTAGGCGAATTTGCGACCTGGAGGCGACAATCGACGCTGCGAACTTTGCGAGCACGTCGCGAGAACGTTGATACCCGTGTTTTAAAGGGTCATTTGCGTACAGAATCACAGTCGAGGATACCACGTCGAAGGTCACCTGAAGTCGCGTGTCATTAGTCTTTCTTTGAATGACTTCTGTGAATCCCAAGAAGTCTTCCTCACAGCCAGGAGATACGCTCAACACGGCCAGGTTGCTGTTGTTCTCGAGTTGCGCGAAGAATTCATTTCTGAAGAATTCTCCGGGGTAAATTGCCTCCGCACGGAGTTCCCTCACCTTCCAGAAGAACGAAGGGGTCAATGAGTCGTCTCGAAAGAGGACGAGGCCACGACACAACTGAAGTCTGAGGAGCTTCGGACTTTCCAAAAGTTCCAAGAGAAGATGGTTGAAAGGGACTTCGCTCCCACGACGTGTGCTCAGCTTAAGAGTCTTCAATTTTGAGTTCCAAAAGGCGCAGAAACTTCTCCAAGTCGCTTCTTCCACGAACAAATCTTCATCTTCCAAAGAAGCTTCATCTTCTGACCACGCTTGAGTCTCTTGAGGCGAACGTTTTGTTTTTTCCAACAACAATTTGTACGCTACCAACGACGCTTTTTCTGCTTTCATGGACGCTTTTTCCGATTTTATCGACGCTTTTTCCACTTTTATCGACGCTTTTTCCGCTTTTATCAGCGCTTTTAATGCCTTCCGCAACACTTTTTCCGCTGTTAATGCTTCTTCCTCCTCCTCCGACTCCGACGCTTCTTCCTCTTCCGACACTTCTTCAACGTCCACCGGCTTCTTCGTTGGTTTTCGCAGAGCATCAGCCTGCAGGGAAAGCGCAGTGACTCCAAACGGTGGCGGCGAAGTCAGAAAACGACGTAGTGTTTGTTCATCGCAGTCCATTGCCACCTGCGTTCTGGCGAAGACGATGTCAGCTTGTCGCTTTGGGAGGTTGTCTACCCACGACTTCGTCTCCTTGCAGACTTGTCGCAGGTTGAGGATCCTCTGGAGTCCCCCGTCCCCAGAGGAAACGAAAGAAAGCAAAACGTTCTCCACGCCAGCAGGAATCGTCAACAGCCTCGAGAACGAAACAAAGCACAACACAACTCTAACAAAGTTCCACTGAGCTGAGCACACACAAAGATTTGTAAAGATAAAAATTTTAAGTGAAAACTTACGAGGACGACGGCGGAGACTCTGCGGCCATTTCTGAAGTCGTGACGTCACTCATGGCTGCCGTAGAAGTTCCGATGTCGCGGCGAACTGACCTCTGAACAGGAGAGTCGCTGGAGGAATTAATAAAATCAGAACCACAGAACGTCTGTCTGATGTTTGTTTAGTGGAGTCGTTAGCACAGCGGAGTGACGAGGAATTCCCAGCAGCTGACGTTTTCACGAAGTTCATTATTGAATGGCACACAGGGGCAAAGTGCGGCAGCTGCCCGCGGCATTCAAATGATCTTCCAAGACTTCCAACTGTTTCAACTGTTTCAGCTGGTGGAATCGGAAGGATGACAACAATTGCCACTTCCACTCACAAAGTTCTTTCCAGTGAGAAGTAAAGTTGCTTTTTTCGTGTGAACCTCCGTCTCCATCAGTTTAGTCAGTCAGTCTTATAAACAACCAGTTGAACCTCATCTGCCAGTTTACAAACATTCTTTGGGATTCGCCAGTTGTGGAAGAGGTCCAACTCGACACGATGGACACTATTGGGGTTCAACTCGAAAACAAATTCAGCAGTTTGGAGAACCAATTGGAGTTGGTGACTCGCCAACTCGAATTGCTTCAGAAGTTCCTCAAACACAACTTCCGTAAAAGTTCCATTTTGATTCTTATAATTATGAATTATGAATTATCCTCCAGTGTCCTCAATGAAAAATTTGAGTGATTGTGGAAAGTAATGACGATTCTAAAATTGCAGAACGGCAATTTGATGACTTCGTAAACGAGCACGAAGAGATTGACGACTCGAACTGCTTGGGATCCCCGGTTGGTGACGACAATCCTGAATTTCCTGAAGCTCCGCGGACCTCAGACCCCGGACCCGCGTCGGTATTGTCGACCAACGAGCAAGATGAACGGTGTGAGGATTTTGAAGAGGAAAAGTTTCACCCACCGGGATTTAGGGAACCAGGTGAGTCGAATAAAACAAATGTGTCTTCTCTTTCGACGATTACTGTCCTCTACTTCCAAATCATCTTTCATCTTTGAGAATATTTAGTCTATCGCATAGAATTCTCACATTCGTCTTTGAAAATATTAAACTGGAGTAATGAAATGTCAAATTAATTTTCAGAATTCTCTGAATTCTGCTACACAGAATTTGTGAACGCGATGGGATTGAGTAAAGTTGACTCGAACGAGGAAGTTCCTCCGCACTTGGAAATCTCTACTCCCCGTAAGTCTTCATTCGTTCATTTGAAACGAGTATTCAGTTATTTATTTCTCAAATCGCATCACCTTGTGATGTCTTGATAGCTATGCTTATGCTTTAAAATATAAAAATGGGGGTTCATTGTTCTTTAAAATAATTTAGAATGGTTTGCAGAGTCTAAGCCGCAGTCTGAAGTGACGTCAACGGCTGCACTTCCGTCGTCTTCCTCAAACAGCGTAAAGAAACTCCATCAGAAGAAGCAAGTGGAGGAAGGAACCCACGGAAATCTCCGCAAGCGTCGATGTCTCAAGAAATTCGAGAAGAGACGTCCAACTGGCGAACGAGCATCTTCAGAGGGCAGCTTGGAAAATGTGAGGGAAAATGAAGAAGACGCAGAAGATCCGTTGGCCTCAGGAAGAACTTCGGTGGATTCGAGTAAGTTAATTTTTATTGATCTCACTGAACGTATGCGCTTGGACGGCTTGGATTTTCAATCGTTGCTTCTGTTGACTTCGTCCAGGTTCTTCAGAAGATCCACTCGAGTCTGACGAAGAAACGACGACGAGAAAAGGAGTCAGATTTCGAACCACGAAGACGAAACTTGTGAGGAAGGCGGGGCTGAGCGGACCGACGGCCAGTGGGTCATCAACTTTGCGTCCCCAGAAGCAGAATGGCCCGTCGGAGAGGCGGTTCAAATGTTCTGTGTGTGTCAAGAAATTCCTCTCCGCCTCACATCTGCGTCGACACAAGTTATTTCACACCAACGAGAAACCTCATAAATGTGCCCATTGTGAGAAGTCTTTCAGGCAGGCCGGTGATTTGCGTCGACACAAGTTAATTCACACCAACGAGAAACCCCATAAATGTTCCTATTGTGAGAAGTCTTTCCGGCAAACGAGTGATTTGCAGCGACACAAGTTAATTCACACCAACGAGAAACCCCATAAATGTTCCTATTGTGAGAAGTCTTTCCGTAGGGTGCATCATCTGCGTGATCACGTGTTGATTCACAAGAACGAGAAACCCCACAAGTGTTCCCATTGTGACCAGGGTTTCCGGAGGGCGGAATATCGGCGTGTCCACGAACTAATTCACACAGGTGAGAAACCTTACAAATGTTCCTTCTGTTCCCATCGTTTCCGCGACAAGACTACCCGACGGCGTCACGAAGGGACTCACCGACCTCCACAGTTACCACTCCCTTTCTCCCTCTCCCAGGTGCACTTTTAGTTTTAGTGTTTATCCCATTTTTCTACATTTATTTGAGTGTAGATTTCGTGTAAGTTGTGGTAAATAAATTCAACCAAATTTCTTCATTCGCTCGTTCACCTTCCTTCGTCTCTTATTTGTAACTTTCATCGGGTCAGCTGTCGCGCACTGACGGTGTCGTCGTTGCAGATGCATCCGTCGTTGATTTTCGACTTTCTCCGTCTCTTTTCTGGCGTAGGTAGGTTGGTTGTGCTGAGTGGAGGTGAGTTGTTTGTTCAGCCGTCGACTTTTTTACTCTTCTTTTTCACGGTTAGAGGTTAACACACACAAGCTTCCGCAGCCTTAGTATACCGTCTCGTGGTTGTGACATGTAGAAAATCTGCAAGGATACTCACCAACCGAAAAAGATGGAAACACGCAATGTCCTTTGAATTCCCCAAAAGTAGTCAATTAAAGTCCATTTGTTTTTATGCATTTCAGTCAACTTCAAGTGTTTTTATTCGTTCACACTCTTCAGAAAAATTACTCGAATTACTTGGAGTGGATGGCGGAGGAAGGAGTCTCAGTCAGAAGGCTTTAGTCCACACTCATAGCTGCCGTGTAAGCGTTGAGATTTAATTCCTCCGACAGACTCATTCAGAGAGAAATAAGACATTTGTAAGGCATGTCAATATACCTACTTTAGTACCATTTGACCGCGCTGTGATCAGTGAAGTTCACGTCCACAGCCCAACTTGTTGGGCGGTTGGGTGATTCACAATACGAGTGACCCGTACTCACCTGAATATTATCATTCTCACAACGAGTTCCGACGCTTTTGGATCTTCGCCTCCAACTCCGGAATTCGACTGATCAGTCAATGCTCTTCAATGCTCTTCGACTTGGGCCAGTTTGATGAATGCCATGTTTCTTGGCGTCGTTTGTCTAGTCTATGCGATAGGCCGAGTAATGAGATACTCGGTCTATGGACACTGGGTAAGGAAAAAAGTCCTTGAATAGTAATAGGAAATGTTGCAGAATTGCAAGATATCCCTCCGCCCTCGTGGTGCCTGCTCACTCTCCCACCCACTATGTGCCGGATCGCAAATTTTTTGCTAAAAATTCTCTGAGCACTTTTACTTGAATATTTTTGTATATTTGAGCAATTGGGGGTCATGGAAGTTCATATATTGAGTTTAAAGTTTCTAGGGGGTGTGGCTAGCTACTAAGGGTCACGGCTGGCACTCTTCTCTGAAACTCATTATATAAGATCCTTTTGGTGTCTAGATATTATATTTTAAGTTTCATGAATTTATTTCGTTCGCTAGTTTGTGTTTTTTGATTTAATTTTAATCTATTTACATGAAAATGCCTTAGTTCCTAGGGTCTAAACACATACTTGGGGGAAAAATGGGGTTGATTTTTTCATTGATACTTCAGTTTACAATAATAGAGTACAAAATGAGACTAAAGCAACCCAACGTTCTTGAACCGCTTTTGCAGTCACAGTAGTATGACTGGATGGCTGTAGGACCACGTCCTTGTTCTTTGAATTTGATCCAAACGTAGTGAGACTGTGATTTAGAAAATCTTGATTTCAACTGCACCCGAAGTAGCCCTTTTTCTTGCTTATAGCTGAAGTACTTGTACGAACCATTTCCTATGCGCAAATGCTGCTCATTGTACAATGATCCTATCCGGATTTGGTACGGCCCCATCGTGATTATTTCAAGGTCTTCTAAGGTAATAGTTGGGAACTCCAAGCAAGAATCTTCATTCATCAGCTCCCATTTAGCCTTACCTCCACGACTAAGATTATTTGCTAGGACTTGTTTCATAAGTTTGTTCTGCTTTCTCATTCTTCTTCTAGTTTGATTAACCAGTTCTTCGTGTTTCTCCGATTCCCGAAAAATAGGAGGAGAGAAAGCGTTGATAAGAGCGACTGCAACACGGTAGAAAGCTCCTAACTTAGGTATGTAGTT
>JAQGBV010003009.1:0-10112 GCA_034698685.1 Isotomurus pseudopalustris | reverse complement strand
CAATCTACAACACAGAAACTTTCCAGCCCATTCTAGCGGGGACCCAAAATCCCATTAATAGTGTGCCTTGTCCTTTAAACTAAAAAGCTAAAGACCACCGCAGAGATTAGCAACGTTGGTTTTACGTGTGAAATGAATGAGGAAATTAGACTTACGCTCCAAATATGCTGGTGATTCTTGTGGAGAGTCTCATTGAGACTTCCGTGGTCCTCTCTCAACTTCGACTCCATCCACAGTAACTTTTCATCCAAAGTGTTCGAGAGGCCCTCCAGTGAGCTTCCCATCTTAGACTCACTCATCGACAGCTTCCGAGTGAAAGTCTCAGAGATGTTGAGGAGGGAGCTCTCCATCTTCAAATCGCTCGTCGAGTGCTTTTCGTTAAATTAAATGTAATTCAAATTACGTATGATTGCTCCATCCTGTAAAAAGTATCTGTGTTACTTTTGTTAACACTGATTTTTTTAAAAATTGATCAATCATTTCTTAGCATCCTGCGAAAAAAGTTAGCGAGGAACCCCTGGAAACTCACTTTTTTGAATTCTTTTAACGAGAGCAAAAAATTTGTTTTTTGCGTTGTAAAATTAAGAAAATAGTGAGAGATATTATAGTATTATTTAATTGATTTACTAATATTTCAAATTGCGGTTATGACATTTTCTCGAAAACTTTTATTGTCTGATTAGTGATTAGGCAACTTAAACATTTATTGTCATGTGGCATAGGATTCACTAATGACGTTCATCCTAGTCTATTAGTTACACGATATGATGCAGTGTAGAGGTTCATAACTAATTCACTGAGTGTCTTTATGTACTACACTGAGTTTGCATTCAGTCCGTGCTTGAATGCAATTCTTTGTGTGTTTGCATTTCATGAATATAGATCAATCCGGGTAAATGCTTTTCATTTCTTAAAACAACCGAAGGAGTTCGTTCATGTTAAGGAAGTGCTTATTGGGATTTTACACGTAGTTTAGGCAAGAACACAATGCAAATAAAGGTGTTGGCTGATACACATATTCTTGATCACTCCTAACACACAACAGGACTTGCGGTGCCCGTGTATTGGCATTAGTTCACATATAGCAGTGTTGGAATTACCTTCTCCCATACAGGAATGTAACGTCTGCATTTCTGAAAAATGTGAGAAATTTACTGAGGAATAGTATTATAATATACACATCATTCAGGGAATTTGTTGCTCTTTTGGATTAAAAAGACTTCTCTGTGAATTTGTTTTATAATTGAATGGAGCCAGTGCAAAACATTAACATGGCAGATAGGAGCGAAGAAAGTTGGCTCAGTAATAAAATTATTAGTGCGATCAGGAAGATGAAAATTGACGGAATTACACAAGCCCTCGAGCCAGGAATCACGTGGATTGAAAGGTGCGAAATCTTTCATTATTTGAAATGTTATTTAGAGCATTCTTCTTCACTAAATTATATTCATTCGGCCTCATCGATTACATCCGAATTAATTGCAATGATAATTCACTTCTATTTTTATTAACATTTTAATTTTGCGTATCAAGCTATTAAGATTCGCATGAGGTAATTCCCTTTGCCATCTCTTATCTTGTTTTCTTCTGTTTTGCTCTTTCTATCATCGATTAGTCATCATAAATCATGTATATAGTGGTGTAACGGCTTGATGACTCATGATAATTTAGAGAATTAATGGGCCAGTCGATCCCTATCGGAAGTACGTTCTATATTATTCTAAATTAAGAATGGTGGATAGTTTAAGCCTTTGTCTTATTTATCTGCTAATAAGCCTCTTCCTGAAATCCCAAAATCAACCTAGTTCAGCTAAATCTCCTTGTTTAGGTACAAATAAACACAATGCAACACAGAGAATTAGAAACTGTAGTCATGTTCCAAAAGAATCGAATCCTAGTCAAGTTCCATGTTCTTTTTCGGCCACACCGGTTTAATTGTACAATTACAAATTACAAATTGTAATTTAATTACATAATTGAATTAAATGTAATTCAAATTACGTATAATTGCTTCGCCCTGTAAAAATACATTACAATAAACCCGGGCAGCTCATATGTCAATTTAATCCTGTACATTGCCCTACCGGGCCCATGTTCGACCTCAAACTAAGTTGGACCCTCACTAATGATTGTGTGAAAACAGAATTTGAAAAAGTTGATCTGTTCGACAGTTATCCGTCGGACAGACAGTTAGACAGACAGACAGAGCATTCCTTTAAAGGAGTTTCACTCCTTAATAAGCTCATGATTAAGAAATCTTTTGCGTTTCGACGTTTAATTTACGTGCTACTCACCGCAATTTAAAATGAACTGAATTAATTTTAAAATAAACTTAGTTACATGTGCCAGACATTTTTGCATAAGGCATACGAGTCGGAGGACTTCCTGTCAGACAGTCATCTTCGTCTCAAGACATTCATGTCCTCCAGAAGTTGGCTGCAAAGACGAACATGTCATGAAGACGTCCACTGCGCAGATTTTTATGCCCTAGACACCCCTCATCAGAGAACAGGAGAAACTGGGTGTAAATATATTTTTATAGTGACTTTGTAAATCCACTTCAATGTTTTAACCTAATATTTCTTGCCTGGCAGCCAATTGAAACTTCATGCTGATTTTGTTTTATTAAATGCAATTTGCATCCTACGATTTAAATTATAAATCCCAGCCATATTAATCATGCAACAGTATGAAATTTATACCTTTTTAGATTTTCTTAACTTGCTTTTGCTAGAGTCAAAGCGCCCAGCAACCAAAGAGCATTTTAAAATTTGGCCTGACACAATTTAATTTTTTTCTGTGACCATTGAGAGTTACCAGTTGATGAGTCACCACTTTGGTTAACTGCTCGTCATCAGATTAAGATTGGCGAGATATCATTGTGTGAAGATAGAGTCTATGTAGTAAACTTGAATTCACAGCTTCCTCGCACTAAGCAAGGAAGTTACTCCACTAATTTACATTCCTTCTGCTCTCAGTATTAAATCCGTTCTCATCGTTCCTGAGATGAAGAGATGCAACATATCGATTGTTACTTTATTTACATTCAGCAAATATGACGATGATACGTGAGTTTTGAAGGGCATAGACATAGTTCGGTTATTATTCGCTATCTGAGTAGGATTAAATGGTTTCGAAAGCAGTATAACTTAAGTCCACCAAGTGGAAATGTTGCTCGTTGCTTGCAGTTTAATTCATTGCTATTAGCAGATTCGAAGACTTTGTTGAGGTTGAAGGTTAAGACTCGGCTACGACTGAAAATATCTCTTTAAAAGCATGGGATGAGGTAAAAAAATTCTGCTCGTCACTTGACAAGTGAGATTAGGCGAAAAAATAAATTTCGTACCGTAATATTTCCACGAAGAACTTGCACTCATCAGGTCTCCCATAACTTGACGATACAAGTCCGTCTTTAAAATGTCGGAGCAAAAACTATTTTGACACCTACTGGTGTCGAACGTGTTACTAATTGTGGTACTGATGTGTGTGGAGAGGTTATACGCAATGAGAGATGATGATGATGCTTATTGTCACCGTATCCTTAGCTTTCCCATCTGCTTCTTAGGCAACTTCGTCCGTGGGAACGAATGAGTAGTAGTGACTAGTGAGAAGGACAGTAAGTTTATCTGCTATATGATATCGATGAGTGATCTTGTCATTAATTTGTTTACTGGTTCTACCTGTTAGTAATATACTCATAGTGGTCCAATTGAATGAAGGTGGTAGAGGTAAGTAGGCCAGTAGAGGGTGAGTGAAAGTCTTTTCCAAATCTGCCCTTCTACTCTAATGGGAAGTTTGGTTTTGCAGAAAAACTTTGAAAAAAATTTTTTCTTTTAATTTTTAGAAATTAAAACTGAAGATTTTTTTTATTTAACATTTGCCAACAACTGCGATGAAGTGACATAAAGTGTATGTATTACATTTTTATTCAAAGTCAGACATTTCCGGGACTGCTACATCTGCAATTTGTGTTTATTCATAAGACTAATATTCCTTACTTTTTAAATTCACATGACTGTACCTGCTTCTTCAACACAAACTCGATAAATAGGACTCCCATAGCGCGTATAATTGTCATATTTCGCAAACAAATCTGGCCTAGGTGTCACACATCGGTTCTGTGGTGCCTCGCATTTCACTTGTGGGAAAGCGCGTCCATCAGTGTATACGCAAATGTAGACATAATTTGGCATGCAGTTTTCTACTACACGTTTTTTTTTGTTTTTTTCGTTCGCCTCGATCATCTCATAACCACACATCATTCCTGATTTATGTGGGCACTGACATTTAGGGTCAGGTGCTCTGTCAACCTTTGAGAGGTTTTCATTGGTCGGCTTCAAAGCAAGGATCATTGTTCCAATTAAGGATATACAGAGTGGAAACATCATGCAGCTTGTCATTTTCTAGATAGCCAAAGAAAACCTAAGAAAAATATAACAAATAGAGAACTATTTAAATTTGCGTACAAAATATTATTTTTCGCAGACATACTACTAAATAAATATTGTTTAATTAACTTACAACAAATATAACAGCACCTATTGCACCACCTCCAGCAGATTATGTGTAATTGATTGTTCACTAGGTTATAGAAAACCTTATTTAACCCTATATAACCCTTGTTTTAGGAGTTAATTAGACGGGTGTAAACTTAGCTTTAAATTAAAGCAAAAGAAACTCCTGAATACGTAATGTACGGAACCTATTTTATAAAGTTTTTTGTGTTCGATGCCTACATGGGAGTCTTGGGATATTTCAAAGTATCGCAGATTGCCTTTCATTCTAGATTATACGTGCTCATAAAATTTGCAGATTTTAACGAGCGTCAAACTTCCCATTCTCTATAGAAACATTCATTGCGACCTAGGTTTATAACAAGAATGCTCAAAAGGTTCTTAACAATGAATGTTTGCAGTTAAGTGTTCATTCAAAATGCCATAAATGAATTAACATTGAAATTATTCCATTGTTATGCTGATAACGTGAAAGAAAACATTCATCTAGCGGACTCTTGATGTCCAGATACTGTGTACTTTTTCAATTTAAACACTTTACCCATAATTTATAGTCTTCTTAAATCACAATTGCTTCTGTCTACGTTGCAAATACTGGGCCTTCTGCTTTCATGTGATAAGCTGTCTCTTTTTTAATCAAAGTAACAATTTAACCATTATAAAACAATTTTTGCTTTTAGATCTTCATTGAAGTTACATGTATTATAATTTTCCACTTGTTACCTAAGGCTAATAAACAGGACTATATTTTGATCAGTTTTGATGGTGCAGAAAGGAGAGTACGTCTTTGCTTGGAACACAGGGCCACGACATAAAATCTCATTCCAAAAATATAAGTTTCTTAGTTCGCATGGTTTCATAAACAACGGTTTTTGGTAGCAAACCGTACCTTTCCTACCGAAACATCTCTTGCATATACACACCTTAGCCTTGTTCTTGTATTCTCGTTCACTATTGCGAAAGCCTTTGCCTACAATCAGCTTGTCGTTGGGTTTGAGATGCGTGCTCAGCTAAGTTCCAAGGAGTATTTTTTGCAAAATGGTGGCATCGTTGTTACCTTTGTTAGGCTGAAAAGGCCCTAGTACATTCCAAATATGTCCTGAACCCTTACAACTATATAAAAGCATAGATGAAACGGATGGTAGTCAAATTCGCAAGTCCCTGTAGGCTGCTATGTAGAGGCAGATTTCCCTTTCCCTATTTGCAACGGACTCGGAGAAAAAAAAGAAAGCAATTGGCCCTGTGTCCGAAACCGAAAAGAGAAATCCCTACAAACTACGATGCGAAGCAATTAACGCATCCAGATTCGTCTCTATTTTCAGAGATAATAATAATAAAGAATAATTTAAGGTCAGGCTAGGTTTAGTTTATGTTCAACGGAAAAGAGATTGATTTATTTACTAATACCCGAAAATACCCGGATGGGGTGAAATGAGACAATACCCGAATAACTCCCTACGAGACAAACCACGCTATGGCAATAACCCTAAAGTCGAAAATGGCAATAGACCTTACTCACACTATCGTGACCTACGTGACCTTCGTGACTACGCAGCGTAGACGCTGAAAGGGGAGGAGTCCAGTGGGGAGACCTGTGAGTGGGAGTTGTCTCCACACGCACCCAGGTTACCCTCACGGACTCTCAACTATTATGAGGCGGAGGAGGAGGTCGACGTCTTCGTCGACATCGGCGCGGTAGTGGCAACGAACTTGCTGAGGGACATGGGAAGGGAAGGGATCTCCCACAACTCAGGTTCCCGTAGCAACGGAGAGAGTCGACGTCTTCGTCGACTGAGACGCTGCTCACGAGGTTGCTGGACAACCGAAAGCTGCTCTCCTCGGCTGAGGAGTTCTTCCTTCCTTCAGAAGGATTGTGGAGATTTATCTCCACAATTGGCAGCTGTAATAAATTCATTTTATTACAATAATAATACTAACAATAATTACTAACCTAATCGATGAATTACTAATAAACTAACTATTTAGCCTATAATCTTAACCTATAAACCTTACCCTAAATAGACGAAAGCTGCACTAGCACCAGTTGGTGCTAAACCCGAATCGGGGAGAAGTTGTTTCCCCGAAATCCCCAAAAACCCACAACAATAAGAAGTAGGAATCAATGGGGACGCACACGGCAGACTCAGGAACACAACACAAACTGAGCTAAGGACTGCCGCGTCTCTCCATTTCATTCCTCCTCGCCTTCGCCCACTTCCACGTAGGACGAAGGGAGGAGTTTAATTAGTTCTCCCTCAACTCCCACAGGTGAGGACTCTTGTCCTCGCCTGTACAAAGACTAGAGATTTTAATTCTCTACAGCTATAACAAAACGGTCGCAGAACAAGGGCCTGAGCAAGAGCAAAGGCCTGTTCTCGCCTGCTCTGCACATTTTTACAAATTATTGCACAAATGTTCAGAGCAGGTAAAATCGGCTCCTTGTCTGTTGGAAGTGTCTACGGCTAATCTTATTCTGGGTTAAAGTGCCTATTAGTTGGAACGGCAGCTTTGGTTTTGGCGCTAGAACATGCACTTGCGTTTTTTTGTATTGAAAGCATACGAGGACCAAAAGGTTGCCTGAACCAAAAGAAAGTACCATCATTTTGGTTAAAGATTTTTTCAGTCCCGAGTAAAGAAGCCGTTGAACTTCAACATTCATTGACTGCACAATATAGTTGTAAGACCCGTAGGCAATTACAGCCAATTCACCAGGCTGAAAGTCCAAAAAATCATGGATTATACTCCAATTGGGTTTACGAATCGCTTTTTCACGGGATAAAGCAGCATATCCAACGTGTTGTGGTAGGAATATCTCGGTAAGAAGATACGTGATAGCATCAGCTGCGTCTGAAACAACTGACTATGAGCACTCAAACATAAAAGTGATTGTAACTTGATCCAGAGAGATCGATTTTTTCTTAGAATCATTAGCATCATCCCCAAACGCTTCCTTCTTGTGCCTACATGATAAGTTCCGACTTTCTGAGCCGCGAACACAAGTTTCGCATAGGTTTTAGAAATCGTTCTTTCTAACCACAAGAACACCTAGACACAAAAACATCATCAAACATCAACATGTCCTTTGATAGACTTTAAGTTTTTGAACTCTTTCGTGACGCAAATAGTCCATCGTCCAAGTTTTTCAACAGACATCCGTACTCCAAGTTTCGTAGCTTCAATTTTTTCATTTGTATCGGAGGTGAATGTTAATTTCAGTAGATGACATGAGCATGGCCGCCTTCTGACAGGGATATGTATTTGTTAGTCCACCCAAACATTCCATAAAGCTTTGGAATTCTGGAATGTCCTTCAGGATTTAAACAAATCATGCACCTCGTGCACCTTGGTAACGAAGGCTGTCTTCAAGTCAGAAACATATTCTCTGGACTATAGAGTCTAGAGCCTCCTCAATCCTAGGAATCTTATAGCTTTGGAAAGGATGGATGGCATTCAAAGCCCGAGAGTCAGTACAAAAACTGATCTTCCTTATGTTTTAATCCTTTGACAATGATCTCATTCTCTTCCCTGGAGTCTTTATTTATTGTCAGTGCAACCAAATAGGAAATTGTTCGTAGCGAAGGCATTTTAGTAACCCTTATGAATCTGAATTAGTTCTTTTTTTCCTCGTTGGGTTCCTCCTCCGTTGTATTGCAATAGCACAAGAACTACACTATGGAATTTGATCAAATTAAGTTTGTTTGTCTTAAAAAGCGATTAGAATTTGTATTGCAATCGATTCGCAACTTAGCTGCTTTCTAAAACCCCACACGGATTAAAAAACCAAAAAATGACACATTTTTCGTCCCAAAATGCTACTGGATACGGCATTTTAAAATGCAGTTGTAAAAAATGAGATTCACAGGAAGTTCAATAAGAACACTAACACATTGCATTTCAGTGTTTGTAGCATGTGTACCTCGCTCCAATGATTCTCAAACCGGCGATATTAAAATGGGTCAAAATAAAAAATTTTGTTTAAATTGAAATTGAATCGCTAAAACCAGACATTTCGGCATTAAATATCCAAATTAAGGGTCAAAATCAAGAATTTTTCAAAATTTTCTTGCTTTGTAAATTTTTAGTTTTCACTAATTTCTGCCGTCCGTGCGACTGCTGGTTATGACATTTGTTTTTAATCACTAAAACTAGACATTCCGGCAATAAGTATCCAATTTAAGAGTAATCTGAGCATCATAATGAGCAAAAAACGGCATTTCCGGTCATTTTCAAGATCTGACCACTGATGGACTTTCACATCCAAAAAAAGTTTCTAAACTTTAAATCACATGTTTTGTAAACGCTTTTGTAACAAAGTAAACTTAATTTCATGAATTTCCGTACAGTAGTTCTTACGCAATTGCATTTCTAATATGCAGTACAATGAGCAGACTCACCCTTTATATCGATTCGATCATCATCTAGCATTGGACTCCTAACTGAAGCTCTACTAATAAATCTGGAATGCTGACTGCAGCCGAAACCGGAGGCTGCATTTTTCGTGAACATTAATTGTTGGAAGGTGGTGACCACGGAGGAATTCATCACCAAATTTGGGTCATCCTACCCATTCTTTCAACCGTCTCTCTTCATCCGAAAAGTTCTGCTGACGCTGAGGACCACAATCATCTTCCGATATATGAGTTGCGTACAAGAAGACGCGACCATCTGAGATACGTTGACAACAAACATAATCGTGTTACTCATTTGCCTATAGCCTCTCCTATCCCCAAGAATATCTTCCCTATTTAATGCATTTACGGTCCATAGTAATACGCTGTTTATGGTCCAACTACTTTAAACACTTGTTAATGTCATTGAATTATTTGCACAACTTAGCAACGACTAACGACTAATTATATCATTAAAAAGCTTTATCTACGGGCTTGTTCATAAATATGTTCCTAATAATTAATAGGCTTCGAAAATCTAAACAATGTGTAGACTTTACAACTAACCGGATTTCAATCCCGTTGAATTTATGAATTTTGTTCTGTGCTTTTATTCTTGTTGCGGACTGCGAATACTATTTGATTCACATAGTGCTCCCGAAATAAAAACCAAATAATTCGTTCGACTTAACCTAGGACAGTTATTATTTTTCACATGATCGTATTCTTTCAACAGAATTGTCTGGCTGTGGGCGTTCTTTGCCTGTTTGGGAATAGCAGGATATATAACGATGTTGACAATCAATGACCATTCTGAAAATCCTGTGCTTAATTCATTTCGGGAGGACGAATCAATTTCGAAATTCCCTTCACCTGCTGTTACAATCACTGGGACCATGGTCTTAAACAATAATGCTAAACAAGATGTTGAAGAGTAAGTTGACTAATTTATTCCTTATTTACTAGCCTGGCGTAGAATGGAAACTAACTTACTACTTAAAAGATTGTTGGAAAAAGAATCATACGCTATGGATCAAGAAGGAAATAGCTTTGAATTCAAAGGACTAACCTGGAACCCGAGGTTGATTGACATTCTCCTCTTCACTATGGATCATATGTGTGAGGTCTCACGTAGTTTTGCAACAAAAGAGAAAATACTTGATCCTCAAAAAATGCAGAACATTAGGATGCGAGATAACCCAATCTACGC
>JAQGBV010003008.1:0-10114 GCA_034698685.1 Isotomurus pseudopalustris | reverse complement strand
ATAATACTATGGAGTGGGAGTGGTTTGTACACCGGAGAGTCCAGCTCTCACGCGCTGCTGGTGCAGAATCGCCTTCTCGTACGCGCGCCGCACCCGCTTCCGCTCCCCCGGCGAACTCTCCTCCAGACGCGCCTTGTCCACCCCCGCGTCCACTCCCAACGGCTCCACCTCCTCGCGCCCCTTCCACTCCCTTCACAAACCACACCCACACACTCATCAATTAGCTCCTACTCCTCCCACATTTAATTAGCTTTTCTTACCAGGTGCGCTGGTTGTCGAAGAAGAGGACGAGGAAGGCGTCCTTCTTTACGGGAGGCCGCCTCCCCAAAACCGCCGCTGGGGGCGCCGGAATCGCCACGCCGTTCTGCACCAACTCCCCACGCATGTTGGGGTCCACTATCAGCGCCGGCGACCACACCCCCACGCTCCCCTGCGTCGCCCACACCAACTGCAGCGGCTCCAACTCCTCCTCCTCACCTAAACCAACCACACCCACACACACACATTAAATTTCCTCCTCCCTCTCCTCCCCCCCATTTCCCCGTCCCCTTCATCACTTCACTTCCTAACCTGAACTCAAGGAAGAGACTGAAGACGACCCATCCTCGTCATCCTCCTCCTCCTCCTCGTCTTCTTCCTCCTCCTCTGCATCCTCCTCCTCGGAGGAGGAGTGGGAGGAGTCCCCCCCACCCACGCGCTCCTCTTCTTCCTCCGAGGAGTTCGTGTCGCGGTATTTGGAAAAGGCGTCGACGATGGGGCCGGCGGGCGGGCCGTTCCTCAGCACTCCGCCGTTCAGCAGCTGTTCTTTGTTGTTGTTGTTGTTGTTGTTGTGGAGGAGTTTTGAGGGGGAGGTGGGGGGCGTCGGTTTGAGGGGGGGTGACGTTGAGGTGGGGAGGCGTCTGCTTCGACGACAAGGCGGACGTCCGCGGGGTTTGCGTGGCGACGTATCACAAGAAGAAGAAGAGGCGGCGGCGGCGGCGGTCCTCTTCGCCGTGGGCGTTGACGGCGTTGGCGCTGGAGGGTCGGAGTGGAGTTGAGTGTGCGCCTCGTAGCCCACGCGCTCCTCAAGCGCCTCCGCCTCCCGGAATATGAGGCGCCCCTGATCTTGAAGACGCAGGGCCGTGCGGTAAAAAACCTGCACAAAGATAGAGAAAGAGTTAAGAGTGAGGGAAGTGGGGGGGGGGGGGGAATGGGTGTGGGGTGGACGTTGACGTACGGTGTCTTTGGAGTTGTAGAGAAGGCAGTTGGCGATCATGAGCTGGAAGTCGAGGAAGAGCGCGTGGACGGAGGAGTAGCGGAAGGCGTTCACGTTGGCGCGCATCGTCGAAATGTCCATCGGGTTGAGGACGACGGAGCGATAGTCCGGAACCTCAGCCTCGTCGACCGGATCCGAAAATATCGACTGCGTGTCTTTCGACGCGATTTCGTCGAGAACGGAGTGGAGGAGTCTGGCGAGGGGGCGGTGCTTCAGGTCCCACCACTCCTCCGTCACCACCACCAACTCCCGCTTCATCTTCTCGCGCTTCCGAATCAACTCGCACAGAAGGCGCGCGCGCTCCAGGTCTTGTCTCAGTCTCATCACAAACTTGTACTCTGCCGCCTCAGCCTGCAACAAAAACCAACCAAACAACTATGTCAACAACACGTCAACCACTCGCGTCAAAAGAGAGGTCAAAAGGGACGCACGTGAATGTGGGGGTGTTGGGAGGAGACGGGCGGGTGGGAGGAGGCAGCCTGGAGCCTCCGGAGGAGTGGAACGCCGTTGCGCTGAATGCGCTTCAGTTTCCAGTAGCTGAGGAGATGCTTGAGGAAAGGAGAGTTGCGCGGGACGTTCGCGGAGGCCGAGATGAGCGAAAGGCGGTCGGGAGGAATCGTCGGAATGGAAACCATCGGCAGCGCCGACCTCTTCTCCGCCAACATCTTCCGACACGCCTTCAACTTCTGCCGTACTGACGGCGAGTCGCCGTCGCGACTGCGGATGAAGTCTGGTGGCGCGTGATTGTCGCAGTACGCCGTCTTCCTCACGGTGAGCACCCCGTGGGGACCTCCCACGCGAACGGTGTCCATCTTCATGCAGAGACCCGCGTACTGCGCGCACGTCACGTGGAACGCTGTGTAGCAGTTCGACTTGTGGCACTGGATGCACGCACCGCGCCCCTTGTACTTGCAAATGAAACAACAGAGGCGCCAACGCGCTGGGGGAATATTCCCCACCGAGTCGACGGGCTCCAGGAACACCTGCAAAAGTGACGTCATCTTCAGCTCAACGTCCTCAACAACAACGACAAACGATGAATGATCACGGCACTACGGCACACTCACGGTATTGGCGAAACAGACTTCAGGAATCCAAATGGCACACACGACGTGGGCCCACCGTCCGTCATCCGTTTGTTTGAACGCGCCGCCTTTATTCGGACACAAGACGCAGTCCACAGCGCGCGACGGAGACTGCAGACACCTGCGACACAACCACTGGCCTTCGGGAATGTAAGGAACGCCGTAGCACTCCTGGTGGACGGCAAGATTACACATGTCGCAGAAGAGAATGGCGTTGGAGTTCTGACACTCGCCGTCCATGCAGATGCAGCAGACAGCGTCGTCGTCGATGACCGCGCCGCCACCCTCGCTTTGCATCCGCAGGTAACTTTCCTTCTCGAGTCGATCCATGAGGAGCTCGAGGACGCCCACGGAGACGCGCGTCCTCCCACGGCGATTCAAACAGTCGAGCCACGCGGTGTCCTCCTCGTCGACGTCGTACTCCACGACCTCCTCCTCCTCCTCCGGCATCTCCATCCACCGGATGTAAGCGTTGGGGAGCGACCCCACTTCCCGCACCACGTAGCCCCCCAACTCACGAAACGTTGGCTGCGGAAGCCTCAGTGGCTCTTCGGAGGTCGACGCTGGAGTCTCCAGCGTCGACTCCTCCCTCCGCACCTTCTTCAGGCGCTTCTCCTCATCGCGGCCTTCCTCCTGCAACGAAACAAAAAGAGAGGAGACGTTGAGTGGGACGTAAGGAAGAGAAGAGGTTGACGTGGTGGGTTGTTGTTGTTGTTGTTGACGTACGATGAGGGCGAGGGTGTCGTAGACGGAGAGGCGTCGTTCGGTGGCGTCGGTGAAGGTGAAGAGGACGAGGGAGGAAGGGAGGGACTCCTGGGGGGCCTTCTCCGCGTGGAGGACCGGGTGGTTCGGCAGCCGCGACTTCCGGGGGGACCCTTTGAACCACTTCTGCCCGCCTGCCGACAGCAGCTTCCGCTTGCGACGGGCCACCTTGGCCGCGAAGGAGGATGAGGAGGAGGAGGGGCGGTGGGTGGGAGTGGTCGGGGGGGACGGCTGGGGGGGAGACTCACTGGAGGGACACGACATGTCGACTCGCTCTCATGTCACTCGATCGCCTCGATAGTCCCGCAATCAACAAACAGAAAGAAAGAAGAAGCAGAGTCTCATCCGGCGGCGGGCACGACCAGATGGATGCACACACACTCTCCGCACCCCCCACGTCCGCACACCCTCCCTCAACCCCCTCTCTCTCCTCCTCCTTTCTTCAACCCACCCCACTCCACACCCCCTCACCTACTCCCCTCACTCCCCTCCTCCCCCATGCCTCTCTGGGGGGAGGAGGTAAGTAAGGGGACGAGGGCGTGCGTGCGACGGTGCGGTGGTCTCATTCATTCATTCATTCATTCGAGTGAGACTGGCGAGGAGGAATGCAGCAGAAGTGAGTGAACCACATCAAATGGGCCACATTGTTATCTCATGAGGAATAACGGCCGACGGAGGGGGGAGGGGGAGGAGGAGCAGTGAGTGAGTGAATGAATGAATGGGGGGAGAGGGGAGGTGGAGCGTGACCCTTGACCCTCGGGGGGAGAGAGAGAGAGAGGGGGGGGGGTGAGGTGGTGGTGGTGGTGGGGGGAAGGAGGGAAGGGGGCGAGAGGAATGAGACCGGATCTAAAGAAGCGAGTGAGGAGTGAGGCGGATGTGGCGTGGCCCAGTTCGACGGAAGGCGAGAGTTTCAAGGTCGGCGGAGTCTCCTTCCTCGTCAGTCGCTCTCGGCCGGCGGAGGCTGCGGGACGAACTCCCACGTGGCCGTCGGCCGAAAGGGTCGGTGGGACTTTTGCCCGCATCCTCCTCCGCCATCGATCCGCGCAGCCTCCCTCCCTCCCGCCTCCCCCCCTCCTTCCCCCCCCTCTCTCTCTCTCTTCCCTTCCCTTCCCCCCCTTCTTCTTCCTTCTTCTTCCTTCTTCTTCCCTGCGTCCCCCCCTCCCTCCCTCCCTCCCTCGACCACCACCACCATGGACTCCCCTCCTCCAACATGAGGAACTCCAGGGGGTGCGTCCTCCTCCTCCTCTCCGCCGCTGCAGCCGCCTCCCTCTACTTCCTCCAACCCCCTCCTCCTCCTCCACTCCCCCTCCTCCAACTCATCCACTCCACCAACAACAACTCCTCCTTCAACGTCACCCCGCGGCCCCCTCCTCCGTCCGACCTCCTCCGGACGCAGTCCATCTTCAAGTGCCGCGGGGTCGCGTACAGGAACCCCCCTCGTCCCCCCGTCGCCCTCGTCTCGTTCCCCGGGTCCGGAAACACTTGGCTGCGCTACCTCCTCCAACTGGCAACAGGTAACCTTTCCTCAGCGTCGTCTCACTGTGCCCCTCCCCCTTCTCACTCTCTCAGGCACCCCGCAGGCGTCTTCACGGGCTCCGTCTACAAAGACTTCGCCCTCCTCCGCAACGGATTCCCCGCGGAGAGCGTCACTGGCGGAAGCGTCCTCGTCGTCAAGACTCACGAGAGCGGCCCCGGCGCGCGCTCCCCCTTCGCCAAAGCCATCCTCCTCATCAGACGTCCCGCCGAAGCCATCCTCGCTGAGTTCAACAGACGCGCTGCCGGCCACATCGGCCACGCCGGACGAGACAAGTACACGCGCAATGCGGGGCGATGTAAGAACCCTCTCCTTCGCCCCCTCCACCTTTGACCTCAACCTGTGGCCTCTCTTTTCTGGTTTCTTTCAGACTGGGCCTCCTTCGTCGCGCAGAAAGGGAAGTCGTGGACGGACACGAATCTCGACTGGATCGAAGGCTTCGAAGGGCCGCTCGCCATAACGCTGTACGCCAACCTCGTCGCGAACACGTCGGCCGAGTTGGGCTCGCTGCTGACGTTTCTGGAGGAGCGCGTGGAGGAGCGGGTGGCGACCTGCGTGGAGCGACACAAGGAGGGGATCTACAGGAGGCGCAAGAAGGGCCTCCCCTTCAACCCCTTCACGCCGAAGATGGAGCGGTTTCTAGCGGCGCAGGAGCGGATTGTGGAGGGCGCCATCGCGCGCCGATACGCTTGAGAAATTCATCGTACAATTTGGCCAAAGGTTATTCGCGTAGAGCTTAGCGACAATCACACAATTAAAACAGAACTCGACTTTTAGTCTTTCGTACAAATCAGCTGACGATGACTCATCACTCACTCGATCATTATTTCCTCCGCCGCCGCCGTCTCTCTCTCTCTCTCTCTCTTTATTTGTTTGTTTACATCTTACATCTGCTGTTCTGTTGGTGCGTCACAATGACCTTCATCACGGCACTCACCCAAAAGTACCAACGACGCTTCTCCACATTCCTCGACGCACACGGCGCGGCCCTCGCTGACCTCACTGAGCCCTGTGCCCTGTGGGACCTCCCCCACCACCCCCTCTCCCTCTCCATATCCCCCCCAACTGCGACAACAGTCGTCCCCAACCAACTTCTTCACTCCCTCATCACGCCAACCTCTGACGTCGACAAGGTTCTCCTCGTGTTCGCCGCCCTCACTGAACATGTGCGGACACTTAGGGACACCGCAACGCGCTCTCTCGTACCGCGCCTTCTTCTCTATGGCGAGACAACTGGTGGCGACGACGAGGACGAGGGGAAAGGCCACTTGGAGGTCGCCTCCTTCCTCGCTCCTCTGGAGGAGGTGGAGGAGTGGGTGTGGCAGGTGGGGGAAGTCGTGGAGGAGTGGGTGGCCCAAGTGGGGGCGCTTTACAAGGACTCTAGGCCTCAGGTTGTGAGCATTGCGGGACTCCATCTTCCAACGTTGTTTAGGGAGTTCAGTGACCTTTTGGGGGTGGTTGGGTGTGTCGACGAGGTCGTGAGAGGTCAGGGAACCCTCCAGGACCATTGGGAGAAGTACCGACGAATGGTGAGAAGTGTGCGAGCAGACGCTGCGTCGTTTGTAGGACAAGCTGGAGATTTGGAGTTGTTGGAGTCGCGGCTTAACGCGCTCGAAGTCGCGGTCGTCTCTGGAAACATTCTTCTTAACGTCTGCGACCGCACGAGAAGCAACAGCCGCGCGTTGGGAGATGAGTTTGTTTATCAACTGACGTTACTCGCGAACTCAATGGAAAAAGACATTGCAGACGACGAATTGAAGCCGCTGTCGACATCGGCGCTGTTCCTCTTTGCTTCCCGCGTCTTCCCCACAGCGACAGACTGGAAGAAGACGTTCAACAAAACGCTGCTGGAACCGCTGAAGAAACTCCCGGGAGTTTGTGTGGGAGGAACGCTCCTGTGGACTCCAGAGTCGTTCTTCGGCGGCAGTTTCCTCCAAGACACGCGCTCCGTCGAAACTACTCGGGAGTCGTGGCTAAGAACGAAGAACGCAGCGTTAGAAAAGGAAGTGGCTTCACTAAGCATTGACGTCGCAGCCTGGAGCGCGCGACTTCAAGAAATCTTCAGTACAGAAAATGCCGACATGTCCAAACGGTGTGGAGTGATTCTGCACGGCGTCAGAATGGCAGCGCTTCTTTCTCATTCCTTTCGACTTCAAATGGCGGTGAGTGTGACGGAAGGTCGCGCGGTACGCGTCGCAAGTGTCGCTCACCTTCTCGCGCTCCTCCATCTCCTTAAAGCAATTCAGAGTTCCTTCTTCCGCTTCTCGATTGCCGTGGTCACCTCCGTCACCGCCATTCTCGATCACGTGCGTCAACTCGCAGCGAAACACCTGAAGACGCTGCAGAAGAAACTCGATGGCCGTTCCGAAGCCGCAGAAGCTGCGAAAGTTCTGGAGAGCGTCCTCCGCGGAGCTCCGTCGAAAGCGCGACTTGCCGTAGGTCGCCTCTGCCTCGAATGGGTGTCCTCAACAACAAAACTTTGGAGGGATGACGAAGGTGCGCTCATCCTGCGCGCAGCGTTGGAGCGAATGGAGACGCTGTTAGGGCTGTGGGAGCGTCTGGAGGAAGTTGGGAACGGGGGACGAGTCCTCCTCCCCCACCGCGTCCTCCTCCCCACGTACCTCAAGGAAGTCGGAGAAGAAGGCGCGCTCGGACTGCCCCTCCTCGCCCTCCTCATCCGCGATTGCGAGCGCCTTGTCGCCGGAATCGAAGAAACCGTAGGGCGCTCTCTCGTAGAGCGAGTCTCTGCTGAAGTGGAGACGGAGCTGCGCGTTGAGGCCCACGCCCACCTCACCCACTCCCCCTTCAGGGTCAACGTCCGCGACTGGAACTTCTTCCTCGACCTGCCCCCCCTTCCACTCTCAGCCCCACTCCCCCTCCCCCTCAACGTAAGTCAATCCAACCGAATTCCTCCTCACGTGGTCATTAAGCCTCACCCTCACAACCTCCATTGTTATTCCTTTCAGACGGAAGTTTACCTGAGCAGGACGTTTTACAACTTGGCGTCGGTGGCGCTCCACGACTCTCAAACGTACACTCGCATGCGCGTCCTCGCGGAGGACAAACACGCCCTCCACGTCCTCCACGACCACCTCCCCCCACACTCCCTCGAACAGGTCAGACTCCTCCCCCTCCCACGTCAACTAAAACTAAGCCATAATCCATTTGACTCCTTTTGACGTTGTTCTTAGGGCCGAGACATTCTGGAAGTGGTGCGCAACCTCAGCGACTTCGTGGGAGAGTTCACCTACAACCTCAACGTCCAAGTGTTCGTCCAACTGACGTCGGGAAACAAACACGTCGACACCCTCGGAATCCGCCACCTCAGCAACTCGATGCGCGCGCACGGCCCCGGACTCGCCAACACCATCGTCAACGCTGCCTACGGCTTCCTCAGACTGAAACTTCAGGCCGTGTCGCACACTCTGTACGAAGAGGAAGTGCGCGGTCGACTGGGGGTGCGCGGTCCGTACACCTACCGAACGGCAGAGCGCCTCAAGCGGAAGTTGGGGGAGGGGCTTCTCCGCCTCCGCACTCTCGTCACGCAAATAGGAAACGCCCTTGGGTAATTAATTAATCAGTTAATTAGTGATTAGTTAATTAGTTAATTGTATTTATTTATTTGTCTCTTTCTTTCGTCACACTTTATTTTATTAGCCTAATAATACAAACGTTGTTGTTGTCTATTTCAAAGATTCGTCCGCCTTGTGAAGTCAGGCGGCGCTCATTTGGGAGCCGCAGCGAGTCAATTTCACCTCCACGAGGAGAGTCTCTTGTTGGGGGGGCAGGGGGAGTGGGAGGAGTTGGGGGGACAGTTGGGGGGCGCGGTGAAAGGAGCTCAGGAGGCCCTCGCGTCCCAAGCCACCTCCTCAGATTACTTAAAGCTACTCGTCCATCCATTCGCAGGGGCTGTGCAGTCCCAGTCAAAGTAAGTTCGCGCGAAAGAAGAAGACCAGTTGACGTTGACGTCATCCTTGTTGGCGTGCGTGATAGAAACTGAAGTTTGAGTTTTTGATACAGAGAAGGCCACCTGCGTCACTTCACCTCCGTCATTCCTCCGTTGACGTTGAGTTACGTGGAGCAGATGCGCGGCTGGAAGGAAAGTCTCGGAAAGAAGGCGACGTCAGCTGGACGCTTCACGGACGACGGCTTTCCAATGGGCCTCGCTTATCTCCTCAGAGTTTTGGGACAAGAAGACGAGTGGGCGCGGCTCGGGTGGTTCGCCGCGGTGGGGGAACATTTCAGAGAAGAACAGCGAAGAGAAGGAGACTTGGTGGCGGGGGCGGAGCCAAGTCTGGAGCGCGCTAGTCGTCTTACGGCAAAGCGCTTTGCAGATACACTCGAGGAATTTGAGCTCCTTTCCTATTCGCTGTCCTCCGCCACTCTCTTCTTTGCTCCCTCCCTCTAATCCCCCCCACCAACTCCTCCTCCTCCTCCAACGTCAGCTGTTCCGCCGCCTCCCGTCAACACCACTCCAACACTTGTCGTCGTCGTTGGCGTAGTCGATGTCGTCGCCGCCGGTGTCGAAGTAGTTGGCGCCATAATAGTCGACGTTGGAGTTATCGGAGTATTGTTCACCATTACGGCTTGGCCCTGTGATAATAAACACACACGTCAATTTCGCACGTCACCTTTTGACGTCACTCTAGGTTAATTAACAATTCTACACTCGTACCTGTTGGACTCGAATAGTTTGGTAGGTGCCGGTAGCACCGGGAACAGGTGGTCGCGCCAGAGTCATTCCAGGCCCGATTATCGTCCCGCCTTGTCCGCCGTGCACCACCTACGCCACACGCCAACGTCAACGTCAATTCTTCCATTAAGCCTGTACCCATTAAATATATTTATGCACCAAGAAATAAAAGCCACCCACCTGAATTGTCTTTTGGAAGGGAGAGTTCGGATTATTCATCGTGACGAAGCGATGCGTCAAAGGGGAGTTTAGCATCGACGCTGAAATCATCGTTGGCGCGCTGCTCGTCTCCACAGGACGGATTGACGGGAGTCTCCCTCCGCGCCACGTTTCTGCTGTCGCGCTCTGGGGACCCAGCTGCATTGGACGTGTAAAATCAACCTACAATTAGACACCGTGTCAACTTCCAACTCCTCCCACTTAGCGCTCCTGACTTCACGTCGCTTTGCTTACCGATCGGATGACTTGTGTCTGGAAGCGCGGCGTCAGTTGGTTTGCCGGGAGGTAAATGTTTTTTCCTGCCGTGGCGCCAACTCTGCCGGAGGTGTGGACGACGTAGTGGTGCTGCGCAGGAGGCCCCGACACCCGCGGACTCCCTTTGTTAAGCGTCGCCCCGATCGTCTTTATCGTCGAGAGGGGAACTGGAATGGTGAGCGTGCCTCCCTGCGTCTGCGGAGTCGCCGTTCCTGCCTGCGACTTCACGTACGTCGTTATTTGGCCTCCACTTGTCGTCCCAGGCGCTCGAATCAAATTCTACAAATAGCGACACACACACACACACACAC
>JAQGBV010003007.1:0-10114 GCA_034698685.1 Isotomurus pseudopalustris | reverse complement strand
GAACTGAGCCACTCAATTAATAACGTCATCTAAATAAGTATCAGTGGTAAGTGGTTCCTCCAACTTGAGCATATTTTAATAGTATTAATAGTTTTAAACTCATCAAGGTATGCAAACAGGGCTTATTCCAATGCAAATCTCTGATCAACTCGCCTCTATTTCACAATCATGGGAAAAACCACTTACACTTTCACATAAAATCAACTTCATGCATGAAGGGGGTAAGGTGACAAAACAGGAATAACTTAAGCTTAATTCCAGTGAATTGTCTTTATAATAAGATGTCACAAAAACGCGATTTAGATATCATCGAAGATGGTCCATGAAGCTTACAATGAGGAGAAAGATGTGAATTCGTATTAATCTTGAATTTATCTGCAATAATATTAAAACTTTTTCTTTAAAAAGAAGTAAGTATCACAGATTTCTTGAAAATGAACAAAACATTCATAAAGAACACTTCAGCAAGATAACGTGGAAGGCATACATAAGACTCGAAGCAAATGTAAATGTTCGCAAGTTTGACTTTCATACTTACTATTCATCAGTCTGTTGAATTTGAATGTCTCGTCGACCGACTTGAACTGTATGTGTAGGATTTTGAATGATTGAATGATTTGAATTCAATGAGACTGGACATATGTGACTTCAATTAAGTGTGGTTTTATGCTGGAATTTTAATGAAATTAAGTGACATGTTGATTGATAAGTTTGGGTCGGAGTACTGCCTTGTTTTTGCTGTCCAATCATTAAACATTGAAAATAATCTAGCTGAAATGACTTATTTCCAATATAAAATATCATTTATTAGCTCCCGAACGAGTCTCATCTACTCATGGCAGCATTACCAATTACCGTCTCTACGGCCACAGGAACACAAAATGTTTTCGTCATTTTCTTGAAGTATGATAAGATTACTTTTGAAGCTCTGTGAACTTCTGCTGCTCAGGTCAAACTTTTTAAGTCTTTTAAGCAATGATTTTTCCTTAGTAAGTAATTGAAATTTTACAAATGATCTTCTGCTTTTCTATCGCAGTAAATGCCAGTGTGTCTTAGCTTAGTTTGTCTATATTGAATTACTTTTAGAGAGAGAGAGAGAGAGCTGAACAATTTCTCATTAAAAACCAATGTTCGAAATGATGAGGAAGAGGAAGATACGACAACAATTAAATGAATTTTATTCTGCATAAACTGTCTCAAGTGGAATTACTAATGATTTCCAAACCAAACATTCTCAGTTAGTGTTCATGAAAACAAAGTTTTTTCTTATATGTTACACTCATAAATATTGTCACATGAGTTGTCTCACAGGATAATGAGATGATGACTAAGATGAGATCACAACAGTGGCTCAGTATTAATTGTAGAACAATCAGCTGGTCAGTGAGAGGTCTGGGCGTCGAGACCCAGTCGATTCAATTACACTTTTGTGATCTCATCGTAACCTTAAAGTCACTTGTCACAATATGAAACTACTAATTAAAAGCGATAATTAATATTAATATAAATGTCAAATATCACGCTTACTTATTCCTAGTCTTGTCTAGTATTTTGTCTAGTATTTTTAAATCAAACAACATTCGTATTTCACCCTCAGTCATAAACTTCGGTTAATTAACAAATTGCTTCATCAGAAACCTCTCTACGGAAATACAAATTACGCCTTTCCTATCTCCACATAAACTTAAGATACGAGACCCGTTTTAATTTTGCAATGGTGATAATGATATTGTTATGTCCTTATGTTGAATAAGAGCTAGCCTCGTTTGAACTAATATTATGACATACTTACTTCTCACCCAAGTGTTCTCAGAGTCAGTTAGGTTTTGTTATACAATCACCTGGAAACCCCTGAATTTAGCAATATCGTCCTTGTTTATGAGTAGATCTATCTCGTTTGCACGTAAGCATCATACCATAGTAATGAAAATTCTCACTAACTTCCAGTTGGCATTTAATTTAATTTCATCATAATATCAAGGGAATCTGGGAAATAATGAAAGCAAATATAATGTATTAAAAGTATTAATTAATGTGAACTATCTATGTTCAACCTTTAAAAGTCCTCTTAGAGAACTATAGGATGTACGCAAAGTCCAAATGTGTCACTATTGCCCAAGAATAGTTCTCATTAGACGCAGTTCAAGTTCAGTCCCAACCTTCACCAGTAATAAATCTGTTGGAAATCCAAGTTCTCTTGACGTCGTTGTGGGAAGACTTCCTTTGACGTCTCAAAAATTGCAAAATCCTTTGTATGAAATACCGGGTCGCTTGCAAATCCGCCCCAGTGCTCTCTCATCTACTCTATCAGTTAACCGCTGCTTTAGTTGATAAGCTTATCGAAAAGACGCTTAAAGCATTTCTAAACCTTGGTAATCACACGTACGAAAGTAATTCACTGGGGTAAGTAATTCCGATAGGCACAAATGAAATTAATCAAAAATTGCTTGATTGCAGTTAATTAATTTAATTATCAAGCCTACATTTTCATTGCAAGAAGGTCAATCGTCAATCTAGATGCAAATACGTTTTGCATACAATATTTCTCGAAATGTTTCTCTCCTGTTCCCTCTATTCAGTAATATATATTCTTTATTCTTTCAGATCCGAAATTCAGGCTTTCAATCAAACTGTTTTTAGAACTTCCAGAATGGGTAACACTAGAACATAAAAACTATACATTAGAAAACATTTTAAGTGTAACAATTTATCATCTGCTTCAATTACAGAAACTACAGCGTGGATTACCTACGTCAGAAATGACATCGAAGCTTCCAAAGCAAAAATTCTTTCGAAATCTTTAAAAGCTTTTGGAACGACCAAACCTCTCTTTATCCTCACCGGAAAGTCAGTAACGTATGACATGCTGTAAGTGAATTAAAGTTTTTCCTAGTATCATTGAACATAAAATAAATAAAAAATTATGCATTACTGTGGAAAGCCAATTTTCTACATTTGTAAATTTTATTACAATTAGTTTCTTATTTTTGTAGGGTAACTTTGTCCATGGGATTTGACGCAGTTTTGACCGCAGACGTTATTCCTGAATTGAATGATGAACTAGTTGCTAAACTGCAATGTCTCAAGTTGACCTTTACGGAACAAATCATTTTCCTTCACCCCAATTTGATCGTATGTTAAACAATAAGAAAGACATTAATTATGCATGCTTTGTGTGGATGAGGAAATGTTTCCACTGAATCTGGGTGAAGTCTGAACACATCCTTACGCAACCATAGGCGAAGATTTTGATACATTCAAAGACAGCATTTCCAAATTATTTTTACGGAGAAACAAATATTTCAAAATTAAATTTAAGTGAGAGAATTAATTCATCACTGCTTCGACTCTATTTTCATGCAAGCAAAATTGGTAAACAAAATACCTATATTTCAGAAGCGTATATTTAAATGTGGAAGTCCTTAGAGATGTCGTAAAAAGATTAAAATTTCTCCTATAAAATTAATTAATTTTAATTTTAATTTTGGGATTCTCACGTCTCCCCAAATTATGGCGTCCTGAGTTTGTACACAACTGAACCTTGATTGTTATCTCTGTAAATTAAAGGCTCTTCGTAACATTGACGAGCTCTTTGATGCCCCGATTTGCGATACGAACGGATTTGATCATGGAAACAACTTTTCGAAAATTGAACTTGCTACAACCTTGAGGATGAGGACGTCTATGAAGTTGTATGCTGATATCATGAAGACGGTCTCAACTAAAAAATGTACAACTACCAATATTTTCAATAATAACGAAAAGTTTCTAAACCTTGAATCATTATTATAATTCAAAGCTACTTCTGGCGGACTTAAAACTTTTAATGAACTGGAAGGCATAATTTCATGGAAACAACTCTACAAGCAATTTCTGAAGTAAGTTTATCATTCAATTAAAGTCTCCGCTCATTTAATAAGACACAGTAGTTGTTTAGCATAACAGGCAAAACTTCTAGATCTTATTGTTGTTTTTTTATTTTATTCGAAAGTTACCCTGGTAAGAGGCAAATTACATCTTAGGAAATATAATAATTGTAAAGAAGGGGGTTTTATAGAAAATGATAAGCATGAGATCATATGAGTATAAGTATAGTAGTCACAGCAAATTGGTTAGAAATTAGTCAGATAGGTATCATTGCTTCAATACAAGAAAGATTGCAGGCATATCAGGGATTGTCGTCATTTACGATTATTTCAGAGCTTGGTTGAGATAAGAGTAAGATAAACACTTTGGACTTAAAAGTGGTAAAATTATACTATGATTGACTTTCTTTAGGAAGATTTAGCCACTCATTGGAGGCAAACATTTTGAAGGAATTGTCATTGTAGGATGATGTAGAAGAGAAGAGGAGTTGGCTGTAAGTGGTTACTCTTGTGGTTATAATAGAAGGGTTTTCAATACACAAATAATCTTTGAAGTGATTTGGACAGTCTAAATTAACGAATTTATACATAATCTTGAGAATTTCGAACTTGACACGCTACTTGGAGTATAACCATTTGAGTTCTTTAACTATATTAGAGCTAATAGAATCATATTTGTCTTTACAAAGAGTTAATCTTGCACAAGAGCGTAGAATTACATCCCAAGCTTTACTATTAGACGAAGAACCTTTCAGCCAAACACAAGAACCATAAAATAGTTTAGATACAACTGTTGCAGTTACAATCGTTTTTTGGCTTCTTGACTCATTATACCTATCTTAAAGGATACAATGGACTTAGGAATAGGTAACATTTTCGTCTTACTGATAACACATTTGTGTCCAGTTTAAGTTGTCATCAATAAGGCAACCCAGAATCTTTACATATTTTACTCTATAGATACTGGACTGCCATTCATGCGAATCATCACATTTACAAGCGTAGTATCAATTACCGGTCGAGCAACTGTCATGAAGTGCAATGTATTTTCGTTCATGAATTGCTTGCTTAGCTTTAAACGTTCACTTTCATTACAGAGATTCGATTCTATTTGAGTTATTGTATTTGGTTCATCGTTAAAATTACAGCTAATACACAAAGTTCCATCTTTGACAAAGAAAAGAGATGTTCAGTGCTTGAGAACAAGACACATCATTTATCATTATGTTAAAGAAAATACTTGATGTGCCTACTCCTTGAGGGACCCCAAGAATTTTTCCTCTTTCAGTAGACGCGTCGATTTTGTTGTTATTATTCAGCGAAACATATTGACTCCTGTTAGTTAAGAGAGCATTAATTAGTGAAGGATCTATATTTATACCAATTCAGATTGTGGAGTAGTATATTTGTATATCAGCTTTGTCAAAGGCCTTTTTAAACTCTAGAGCAAGAACAAACCAAACATGATTCTTATGTAATGGCTCGTCTATAAAATCAGTGATAGCAATTAATGCATGGTTAGTGGAATGATTTTTTCTAAACCCACATTGTTGATTGAAAATTAGATTGCTACTTTCAAGATGTGCCTCAAAATGAGGTAAAATACATTTTTAAAACAGTTTTAGGAGAACAGGTTGAATCAAAGTTGGAAGAAGATCATTACGTGTGGACGGATTAGGGATTTTTGTAATTGGGACAATTTCTTCATAGCCTTTGGAATTTTACTAGTTTCAAAGCAACAGTTGAACAGATTGAGAAGCTGTGAACGAAACTCTTGTGAATTGATGCAAAGGTCGATAATATTGGAGGATATATTCATGGTATCCAAAGTTGTGGAGGACGGGTTTTTACAAGTTTCCAGGCTTTGAACAGAGTGCTGTCGTCGATAATGGAAAAGGAGAAGTATGGAGTATGAATACGTTTAAATAGAATTTTAGATGGAGGAGTATTAGGGGAGCATCATCGTTAGATTTGTCTGGTGTTGCAACGGCAACAAAGAAATTGTTAATCTCATTTGAACACATGGACGAAGTGATTGATTGGTGCGATGACGAAGGAATAAGCTTTTTAACTGCACCCCAAACAACCTTTTTAGCCCCGTCAATTTGGGCTTATACGATTAGTTTGATGTCTGTCCGTCTGTCACGCCTGTTACCTCGATAACTTTCGACCGGAGTCACGTAGAAAGCTCAAATTTTGCCAGCTTACATAAGACAACAGCCGTAAGACTGTATCAAATATTAAACAGGATCGGTCTTCTAGGTGACCGGTGGGGGTCAATTTTGTACGACCCGAGGGAGCCTTTTGCTTCCAATTATTCGACTCGAGTAGTTTTATCAAAGAATCCTATTCAGAAAATGGGAAGCAAAGAGAAATTGTTTGTAACTGAGGCCATTAGGTGACCGGTGTGGGTCAAAAGTGTGTGACAATAGTGGGTCATTCGCTTCTAAGCAGTCGATTTTGATAAGACCGATTGTTTTATGATTACTTCATAAACTTCAATTGAATTGTAAGAGTTCAATTGTTATCGTATTTCGAACCGGACCTGTGTTTTAGTTGACCGGTCGGGGTCAAGAGTGTGTGACAATAGTGGGTCATTCACCTCTAATTAATCGATTTCCAAAAGGTCCGATTATTTTATGCTTACATCAGAAACTTCAATTGAATTTGTATCGTATTTCGAACTGGATAGCTCTTTTAGGTGACCGGTGATGGTCAAAAGTGTACATTCGCTTACAAGCAGTCAATTTCCAAATGTCCGATTATTTTATTCTTACATTGGAAACTTAGATTAAAGATGTGTCATATTTTGAACTGGATAGGTCTTTTAGTCGACCTGTGGGGACCAAATGTGTGTCACACAAGTCTTTACTTCTAGGTCATTCAATTTGATCAATTCTGTGTGTTCCCATGTGATTGAAAAGGCATTTCCGATTGGTTATTCAGAGATTTTTCTAAACCCTAAATTGTTTGATTCCTAGACGATATAAGTTGTAGAAAGAATCCCTATAATTATGTTGCACACCAATTAATTTCCTTGAATTTAGTGCAGTTGACGAGAGATACAGTTATCAATTAGATGAAAGTTAATTTAAACGTAAGGGTCGATTCTAACCCTGAGGACAGGGGATTTTCTGTGGTAGGAATTTTTCGTAACCCTAAACTCTTGAACTCCTAGACGATGTAAGTTTTCGTGAAAAAAATTGGTTGGGCTATAGAGACAAGTTCATATGTTGTGTCGTGGACGATCATTAGCTTTGTTTTTTTCTTCAGAAGATTTAAACTTTTGACAAGATAAGTATTAAAAGGAGATTTTTAAGCAGTTTGTATAATTTATTCCAATCAGAAATTAGGTTTTTGGTAGTATCAGACACGTAGATTCTATGCCTTTTAGAGATATATGTTTTAGACAAAACAGGAGCATGGGTTTTAAGGACGGATAGTGTAGAGTTGACAATAATTGACAAGGTTAATGCAGGGTTAATAGAGGATACTCTGCATGTGTTTGTATTTAGCTGTTTAAGTCTAAGGAATTCAGGTTGGGTAATGTTTGGAAATTGTGAAAGCAGACGGTGGATTTGACTTTTTGAGATTTAGGTATGTTACGTTATGGTCAGCGAAAAGTTACTCTTGGAATATGGTCTCTATTATACCATTGGGTTTGTTCGTAATAAAAGGGTCTAGTAATGATGATTTTCTTGTTGATACATGTACTAATTGGGACAGATTAAAACTGTTGAGAATTTTTGACAGAGGTAATGCCTACTCATAGCTAAGGTTGAAAACCCCTTATACATAGAAATATAGATTAGTGGCAATAGGTTCCATGAGAAGGTTCCGATTGTAGTCATTATCATGCTGCAGAGTAAGTTTAGAGTATTCAGGGTATCTGTTAGGCAAGCTACAACAGAACTCTAATTAAAGTTATGTTGAAGTTTAAGTACAATATATTCAACGTTTGGTTACCAAGTAGATAACTCAAATGAGACTGGGATTATTTTTATGGAACTTTGTTGGTAAGAAATATTTAGGATTTTAGGAAAAATTGTCATGAAACTCGCAATTTCAAGATGCAACACGAAATTATACAACCTTCCACACAAACCAAACTTTGTGTACTTTAGTAAATTACTAAACTGAGCTTGAACTGCAAAGTTTTTATACGAAATATAACAAACCAAGTTTTAACTCGATTATATAGATGCAACACTAAACAATGATCTTACCTATAGCTTCGTAATACCTTTCCGTGATTTGTTGCGTAAGATTTTACTCTGACAAAACAAACTGCTTTACAAAAAATTTCAGTGACCCATCATTCGCAAATGAGGGATTCAACTTTGTCGACGTTGACAATGCAACCCCTCTGGAAATGGAGCAAATATGGGAAACTTGCCTTAATGTAAAAATTAATAAAATAAGATTTCATTTCCAGAAATAACGAAATATAACTATCTATCAACGTTCACAGTTTTGCTATGAAAATTCGATGAACAAAAACATTCTACTGGAGAACCGAGCTTCTTCTCTCTCTGTAATCCAAAAGAAAGAGCCAATCGCCATTGTGGGAATGTCCTGTCGTCTTCCTGGAGCCAACAATCTAAATGACTTCTGGAACAACTTGCTCAACAAAAAGGATTCCATCGTCGACCTCCCTGACGATCGTTGGTTGCCTGAACAAGGTTGCTCTGTTGTTCCTGATCGCTCCAAAATTCACGCTGGATTTTTGTCCTGTCCTGTTGACGAAGCCGATGGGAAATTCTTTGGAATGAGTCCCAAGGAAATGGAATTCACCGATCCTCAGCAAAGATTTCTCTTGGAAGTCAGTTGGGAGGCTTTGGAAGATGCTGCAATCGATCCTGCAACTCTCCGTGGCTCAAACACGGGAATATTCACGGGAACTTGGACTCAAGACTATCACGACTTAATCAAGAAACAGAATGCGTCTCTACGAGAATTCTTTCGGGCGTATTTGGGAACTTCTTACGGATCTACTGCAGGAAGTAAGCAGTCCATAAAAGTTGTCAAGCTCCTATAATTTCATAGAAGCTTTCGTTTAAGAAATTTCTACATATTATTTTTTTACTTTTTAAGGAATGGCCTATTTCTACGGAACAATGGGATCCAATATCGCAACGGAGTCTGGCTGCTCCTCGTCAATTGTCGCCGTCGGACTTGCATGCAAAAGTCTCCAAAATAGGAATACCGACATGACTTTGGCTTGTGGAGTGAACATTCTTCTCGATCCCTTCAACCCGAAGGACATGGAATCCTTCACTTCCCCCGATGGACACTCGAAAGCATTCGACGCAAAAGCCGATGGATTTGGAAGAGCCGAAGGCTGCGGTGTTTTAGTCCTCAAGAGACTTTCCGATGCCATTCGCGATGGAAATCGAATCCACGCTTTAATCCGAGGCTACGGAGAAGCACAGGAAGGAACCAGTCGAAGTCTTGGAACTCCAACAGTTCAGTGTGAAGCTTTAGCGATGTCCACTGCCCTCAAAGACGCTGGAGTCCATCCAGAAGACGTTCAATACGTCGAAGCTCACGGAACTGGAACTCCAGTGGGAGATCCCATGGAAATGGCTGCCATTGCAGAAGTCTACGGAACTCCTGACCGATCTCCGTTGTACGTAGGCTCAGTAAAAACCAACGTGGGACACACCGAGTCCTGTTCAGGAATCACTGGAATCATTAAAACCGTTTTGGCTCTTGAAAACAAACTGATTCCACCTCACAGAGGATTGGAAACTTTAAATCCGAAAATCAACTTGGACACGATCCCGGCTATAATTCCAAACGATCCCATTTCATGGACAACTCCTTCTCCAAGCAAACCAAGAATGGCTGGAGTCAGTTCATTTGGAATCACAGGAACAGATGCTCACGTAATTCTCGAAGAAGCTCCTCTTGCAACTAAAGATAAATCGAAGGAAACCATTTCCACCTTAAAACACATTCTCCTTCTCTCAGCCAAATCTGAATCCGCTTTGAACGACAAAATATCTTCATATCAGAAATTCCTTAACCAAACTTCTCACAATTTGAAAGACATTTCCTTCACCAACAATTTTGGAAGGTCTCACTTTTCCCATCGAGCTGCTGTGATTGGAACAAATTGCAAAGACGCAGCCGAAAACTTGTCATCTTTAAAATCGCTCATCAAATCTACTCAGCCTTCTCTCACTCCTCAAAAAATCTGCTTCCTTTTCACCGGCCAGGGTTCCCAGTATTTCGGAATGACTCGA
>JAQGBV010003006.1:0-10114 GCA_034698685.1 Isotomurus pseudopalustris | reverse complement strand
GTGGCATTGAAGAAAATCCGGTTAGATGGGTGAGTTTTTGGAATCTTGGGAATTTTAATGGGGAGGTTTATAATACACATGTGAGGAAATTTTATGAGATCCTTTTACGGTGTATGTTCAGGGAATCGGAAGGAATTCCTAGTACAGCGGTCAGAGAAATATCATTGCTGAGAGAACTGGATCATCCCAATATTGTTTGTCTGCTGGATGTCATTCATGCTGAAAAGAAACTCTTTTTGGTCTTCGAGTATTTAGAGATGGATTTAAAAAAGTAAGTTTATAAATGCTTGTGTCCAATTTATTAGTGTAGTGCTCAGTATTTAATTACTGCGATACTCTGCATTTATGAATTGTAATGCTCAGTATTTAGTAAGTTTTATACTGCATGAGTTATTGAGAATTGTGTGGGTGGAAGATATTGTGCTAATGAAAGGGGTCTTTTTGATTACAGATATATAGATTCCAGAATTCCAGGACTGCCTTTGCCGGAAGCGAAGTCGTATCTTTGGCAAATGCTCAGGGCTTTAGGCTATTGTCATACCAGGAGGATTTTACATCGAGATCTGAAACCTCAAAATCTTCTTATTGACTCCAGAGGAAGCCTTAAACTTGCTGACTTTGGACTTGCCAGAGGATTTACCATTCCTATGAGGCCTTATACTCATGAAGTAAAAATTGAAATCATTGTGGACTCAAAATTACATGCCTAAACATTTCTGAAAGATATTAACATTTTGTATACTGATTTATCTGATTTCAGGTAGTTACGTTGTGGTACCGTGCACCAGAAATATTACTTGGGTCCAAATTGTACCATACAACTGTAGATTTGTGGAGCGTAGGGTGTATTTTCGCAGAAATGGTTAGTTATTTGTTGGTCACTATTCCTACTTCGTCACAAAATCAAATTACCAATGTACTAACCCCGAAGTTTATTTTGTATAGTTGACCAGAAAACCATTATTTCCTGGAGATTCAGAAATCGATCAGCTGTTTAGAATTTTCCGAACTCTTGGAACTCCTGATGAATCTGCCTGGCCTGGTGTTTTAAGACTGCCTGAATATAAACCTTGTTTTCCAAAATGGGAACGACAAGACTTGAAAACTTTTGTTCCTCAATTAGCAGATCAACCTGAAGGACTGAAACTTTTAGAGGTATTTCTCTAATTTCAACCTTATGAATTCCTCCCCAATTGGACATTTACCAATAATTATTCCTTTCCAGGATATGTTAATTTTCGACCCACATAAACGGATGTCTGCTAAAGAAGGACTGGTTCACGAGTTCTTCAAGGATATCAGTGAAATAGTTCCATTCTAATACAATACTCGAAACTCGAGGCTTTTTTCAGACTGTAGTTCAGTAAGTTCAGTATCAATCAATGTTTACAAGTTGTGAAGTGTATTCAGTTTTTATACCTAAGCTACGTACTGCTTAACCTGTCTTCTGACAATAATACAACGGTAATAATAATACAGATTATCAAGACACCAGATTTTTCTAGAACTTCATTTAATATCTCATTGTACCAAAAAATACAAAAGTATATAATATTAGACATTTCATACAGGCAATTTTGCGTCAGGTGAAAGGGACACTGGGGTTCAGTCTGCATGTGAAATCTCACATTGTAAATAGTAGTAAAGCAGTAAAGGTCCCAAACTCTTCATGGCCCAAGCTATGCTGTTATTGGCATACTTCGTTTGTGCAGCAAGTTTTTCTTCCTGCTGTTGGAGTGTTTCTTTAGTAATTCCTGGCAGTTTAGTCATTACCTTCGTTGCCGATATACCAATGGCTGCGATTTCACTTGTGAGGAGTTCCACAAATCTGCATTTCACAATCACACTCAATTATACAACTTATTATAATAAAGCTAAACAAAGTAAATTCTCACAAATGAAGCCTGTCGACAATTTTGTTTGGATCCGACTTTAACTTTATTGACTCGGCAAGTCCAGTCACCAGTTTGGAAATAGTGTCCGCAATTTTAATGAAAACTGGATATGCCATCGCAAGAACAGAAGCCTATTGAATTCAAATTGTAATAATAATACAAATGTTATTTACATATTAAAACTTATGAACTATAAGTATTGAACCATACCATCATTTGTACACTAACTTCCACAACTGCATCTTTGTCAAGTTCTTGTCCGCTGCTAAGTCTAACTTTCCAATGTGTAACCATATTCTTGATAAATTCGTGGTACTGTACGAGGTTAAGAAGACATCGGCCCAGTAAGAGTTAATTAATATGTTCAAAAAGATGTATTTCGTGGATTCTGCAAACCTTTGATAGCATCGTGATAGCCTCCATAAGATCCACTTCCAATCCAGCAAAACACGATTGAAGCTCACTGACGAAATGCAAACTTGCTATGTCTTTTCCTCTGCTATCAGGTTGCACCTTTCAGATTACGAGACCATGTAACAGTGGCAAATCACTAGTAACCTCACACACATATTTAAATGTCAAACTCGTCTTACCTTCCTTGCATCATGAACTTTCAACAAAAAATCTCCAGCTCTTTTCTTGATCTTGGATCCAGAATTGGGAAGTGTGTCGTTGCACAATTTCTCATAGTTTTGAAGCATCTAAACCACAAATCATGCTGAGCAAAGCAGTTATAAGAAATGTATTTTGTTGTAATGAATCCTAAACTCACATCTGTCAGGAACTTTAAATATGCTTCACCTGAAATAGCAACAAGTATTTGAGTTTAATCAGCTTACTTTAGTTTCATCAGGGTAAATTGTTACCTTCTTTTTGGAAGAAATAGTCTACAAAGTCGTAAGTCTTTGCAGGTCGAAGATAGATTTTATCATTTTTGTGGTCCTCAAACGCATGATCCCCTGCTGGTGGAAGTTCGCTTTGCTGAGATTCAGGGGGCTTGGTGCTTTGGACGCTCTCCTCTTCCTTCTCTTTTTCTTTCTTTTCTTTCTTTGTTTCTTTCTCTTTTTCTTTCTTTTCTTTCTTCTTATTCTTACTCTTTTTCGAAATCTTTTTCGTAACATTAGTTGCACTCTCACTTTTCATTGATGCGTTTGCTTCTTCTGCCACTATAGGTCAAATATTTCAATAGTTAGTTAGTCTGGTTTTTTATGTTTGAAACTTTCATTCGGCATCCCACATTTACCTTTGGGAAAGTTGGCCGTCAGGAAGTATAGGAATATTAACGGTGACAGCGATTTTATACCCCATGCTACCGAATTCTTAGCAAAGCGAGCTTGAATCGTCATTTCATTTGTAGCTTTCTTCATGTCATCTTCAGAAACTTCCGTAATGTCACCAAAAGTACTTATGGAGGACAGGGAAATCGCAACCATTTCGAGAACAACTATTTCCACAAGTCTGAAATTCATAAACAGATTATTTCATACGATATTTCCAAGCAATATTTATCCCTGACTCATATATTAAGAACTAAGAACACCTGCTACATTTCTCCAGGACAATCTGGGGAGGATACTTCAGCACGTTAGACTCAGCATGTTTGGTAATCGTAATAAGAAACTCGCTCATTTTGATGAAAATAGGGTACACAAGTGCCATAGTTGTTGCCTGATAAATATTCCAAATACTTCATTATAAAATTGAGGCTAGAAGGCTAAAACAAAGACTTAACCGAAAGTTACCATCAACTGCGTTCCCCCGTCGACAACATGGGAAGGCTCCAGTTTACCAGGAGTTTTGTGGACTTTGTATTCCCAATGTTTCATCATACCTTTGGCATAGTCCTCGTACTGCAGGAAATCAACGGCAATTTGAAATCATTAAGTTTAATCCTTGAAAAACTTACAAAGACATACTTTTTGGAGTAAAGTCATTATCTCGTCCATTTCAATGTTGAACTCTTTGATCTCAGCGCTAAGGTCCTCGTAAAACTTGTACTGGTACAACGTGATTTCTTTCGTGATGGGCTCTACCTGTAATCATGAAATTGTTAATACACATAAAATATTCAATACTTTTAATCCACCTTTCTGAGGGTATGCAGCTTCTCCAAGAATTTCGTTGCATCCTCCTTATCCGCTGAGTTGAGGCCTTTCAAGATCTTCGTACACTTGGTGTGATATTTCTTTTTGATCTAACCAACCAGACTCAATTTTATACTTGCATTGAAACAACCTTTAGAGATTCTTACCTCGGCCATAATAGCAATATACTTCAAACCTGTAACACACAATACACTCGATTGAATACTAAACTTCATCTACTTATGCGAAGCTAGACGCTCACCATCTTTGCTAAAGAAATAGTCAACAAAATCTTTTCCAGCAGGTGACCCGCTCTTCAGATTACCCTGAGTGACTGTCGACTCAAAGTCAGCTTTCGGCTCAACAGCGTCATTCGACTTGGCTTTGCTCTTCTTCTTCTCTTTGGACTTCGATTTGGATTTTGTATCAGCTTTAGCTGATCCAGCAGATGAATTGTCAGAACCACCAGTTTTTTCTTTTTCGTCTGTCTTTTTCTTCTTCTTACTGGACTTCTTACTTGTCTTCTTACTTGTCTTCTTACTAGACTTCTTACTGGTCTTTTTGCTTGACTTCTTACTTGTAGTTTTGGTCTTCGTTTTTTCTTTCTTCTGTTCTAGAAGCACGCTGCCACCCGTTTCACTGCCTTGAGTTCCTTTCTCTGCTTTCTCAGCCTTTTCTTGAATATCAGTTGCAGTGGCAATTGCTGTACGACTAACAGTTCGAACCCGAGTTTCGAACTCTTCAACTTGACGCTGAATTCTGGCTTCAGCTTGGCTAGTTTGTTGTTTGATTCGTAATTCACTTTCTTCAGCTAACTGCTTCAGTCGACACTCTTCTTGCTCACAAGTTACCGGCCCACAAACTGCAAAGTAATTCGTTAACAGACTAGCATACTGAGCGATAAGTATTCTAAGAATGACTACGAACCTCCAGCACTGCACCGAGTGATGTAGTAGTAGAGAAGAACAGATGCCACAGCTTTCATGGACCAAGCCAAACAGTTCTTTGCATCTCGAGCTTGTGAAGCGATTCGTCTACTGTCTTTCTCCAACATTTCCCAAGTTGTGCAGTTTGATTTGCCCAAAGTCTTCACGCAAGACTCTCCTATAAGTGCGATTTGAAGACTAACTACCTCCACAATCCTGTAACACAAACACTGCTCTGTCAGTACTAGACACTTCTTCATCACTTCCATCTTAAACTCACCTATGGAATCTCGTCATCATAATTTCGGGCTCATTTTCTTTATTCTGCTTATCTGGAGTGCTAGAAATCTGTATGATGTATTGTGAGAGCTTCAGGAACAATGGATAGATCATCGCTTCTAAGGTTGCCTGTAAAAAGCTGGTCTTTTCAATACCTGTGTTACACTTAAAAGGACTAGTTTGCCATCCCTACCATCATCTGTATTGCAACGTCCAGGACTGTCTTGTCATCCACTTCCAATCCACTCCAGTGCTGTTCCATACTTTGGATGAAGTCATAGTACTTCGTGATTTTTTCACAATGCTCACACAGGTCGATATTCAACCCTGAAAACGCGGCCATAAGAGTTCCGAGGAAGTCAAATTGAGGTACTGTTCCTAGCGTTGGCGAAAGCTGCACAAATCAAACAAATAATCGCTTATTATCTTACTTACAAGCGCAAGAAGATTAAAAAGTAAACACTAAACTCTACAAGGGTCCAATATTTTAGACTGGAAGCAAGTAAGTCTGAGCTTAACATCTTCTCCCACACATCCGTACATTTCTCCCAGTTTGTGGGCGTATTCCGCCTGCATCTTGGTAATCGCATCGATGTACGCGTCGCCTGTGCATATTAACAAGGTAAAAGACATGTTCAACTGTGTAGAAGGCCACCGCTGCAAACACTACTCACCATTCTTCTGAAAAAAGTAGGAAACGAAGTCCCGATCTTCGTTGCAGCATTCGGTAGCCATCTTAGACTACTTCCTTAGAAGTGACCCACCAGAATTTGGATAAGCAACACTACTTATCAAGTAATAACCCCAAGCATTGCGTAGTCAATATTTTGACCACAAAATAGGTTCATTTAACGGTCGCAAACTGAATGAATAACCTGAGAAAAAAGGTATCTACGACAACTATCCTTGCCTTCCAATCTGGAGTTCGCTGTTCAAGATGTCATTCTTGAGACTTTGATAGATTCCAAGGTTCTTAAAAACCTTGAAGAGGTTCTGTATCAGTTTATGAAAGTAAAACGTAATAATCATCAACAGTTGGCCCACAATTATTAGTCTCAACAGCTGTCAAAATGGCTCCAAAGAAAGGAAAATCGAAGAAAGAAGTGCAGGTCAAGGTGAAGGTAAAGATGCCTCCAAAGCGACCTCCAGGATGGAAGTCCAAAGAGGAAGAAGACGAAGATGAGGAGGAGGAAGAAGAAGAAGAGGAAGCAGTTGAGGAAGAGGAAGTGGAGGAAGAAGAAGAAGAGGTGGAAGAAGAGGAAGAAGAACAAGAAGAAGTCAAGTCACCTCTCACAGCCAGAAAGTCATCGCTGCTTGATGTCGAAGGAGCCGTTCCGAAGTCGACTCTCCGAAAATTATCTAACCGAGCTCTGAGGCAACTCATTCTTCACGCGAGGAGAGAAATCGAACGATACGACGCTGAGAATTATTTGTTCGAAAGGACAATCGACAAGCTGGAGAAGCCTGAGAAAGACATCGATGACATGTACCACTCTACCGATTCCATGTTGAACATCAATGCAAACGCAGTTCCTCAGATTTGTTCCAGTGAGTCTGAAGAAGAACCAGACGACAGTGGGGAGTTCGTACCGATTAAACCATTGGATGAGATTCATATATCTACTGACTCCTTCTTTGACAACATGTCGGATAACTCAAAAGGCGCTGCTATAGGGTACTTCGCTAATATTGGAGAGATTGCTCCACTTCATTTCGATGTAATGAGATTCAAGTACGGAGATATGGTGAAAGGAGCACCTGAAGAGGTCGAACAAGCAACTGACATAGCCCCAAAGGGAAGGTCGTTAGGATCTCAGCTCTTGGAGCGTCCGAAGAATGTGGATGACAAGAAGAATCCTCGAGGAAGTAGAGGCAGCATAAAATCCCCCACTCCCAGCACAGCTCAAGTTCATAACACTACATTAGGACTCGCAACCATGTTAGGAGAAAGACTTGACGAAGACCAAGAGTATCCAGGATTCTCAATGGCCACAGCGAAAGAATTGAGCGTCAGAGATAAACTCAGGTTCGCTATGGAAGAAGAAGAAGAGTTTAGAAACGAGTTTTACAAGTTTGAAACTCAAGCTTTGAAGGAAGAAGGAGCTGTGCAAATTTACGTTGATGCCCATAAGCATTCCATAAGGTTGCTATTGAATCTGAGGAAGGATTTTAAATCTCTAATGAGGGATGCACGACATCCAGTCACTGGAAGATTAATGGCAGAACTGATTCTAAGGTTCAAGAGGAAAATGAGGAATTCAATAGCTGCAGAAGACACCAAAACACGGATGACCATAAGAAACGTCGTATCCGTGAAGAAACGAGCTTTACATCAACTGAAGACAAACAGGGAGTCTGGGAATTCCATCTCCCAAATAGATTTTGAGCATTTGATGACAGAGAACCAAATATTCCAAGATGACATGGAAGAGATGAATTTATCTTTGAAGTATTTGAAGCAGCTGTCAGGTCACTTTTTCCAAATCCTGAAGGAAGATCAAGACTCCATAGAAAGACTCAACCAAGAAGACTTCAAGCTTGGAAAGGAGATTGACACGAAACGCAAAGTGATGAAGAACTTCGACAAGACTTACAATCGCTATAAGAATCTGATTGCAGAGACTTCCACGAGGATGGAGGAGCTGAAGAAGAAGTTGAGTGAATACCACGCACCTCAGCCGTTGGAGTACATTCATCTCAAGGCTGTACAGTACGAAATGGAATCGGATGTAGCGACCCTGCAGAAGAAACTGGATGAAATCAATTTAAGTTTAATCACTGCTCGAAGTACTTTCGCTAAGTATTGCAAACTTCTTCCCGGTGGAGATCAGACTGAGTTGGAGAATCAAAACTGGTTGGATTTTGTGAAGAGAGAAGTTGAGGAGAATAACTTGCTGAATATTCTCGATGATGACGAAGATATGAAGGATGGCGAGTTGCCAGACGCTTTTAAGCCTAAAGGAGGATGGTCAGCTAGTGTGACAGCTGCTATTGCGGATAAGTCAGACGCTGCAGGAAGACCAAAGACTGGGAAGAGTGGAAGAGGACTCAAAGGAAAGTTAGGGAATAAACTTGCCCGGGCAATGCAGCCGCAGTCAACGAAGTCAACGACGAGGTACAGCGGAGGAATGGAAAACAACGTGGCCGGAGGAGGACAGTCTACGTGAATTCTTGTACAAGAATACAAAGCTCACACAACATTTATTGATCTGCGAATAAATTCGGTTAGGATTAGGAAACTAACATTTCATGTCTTTCTAGTTTTATGTCTACCAATTCATTTCAACATATTTTTTAAAGTTACGTTCAATGTTTTTCCACTGGAATAACCCTCTATTGCTGCTGTAGGTGTAGATGCATGCAGACTCTAGATTCTGTAGGCGTTGGTTCCAAATGAAATCTGAAGAACGAAAATAAACACACAGTTGAACAAAGTAGGAACCTTTTTTGAAACAAAAACACAAAATAAAATACAAAAGAATTTCTTACACTGTCCGCTCGAATTCATCTGTGAGGGGAACAGAAATCATGAAGTCTTTGTTCCCCAATGCAGTCAAAGGCTTCAGACAGGATTCAACAGACATCGGCTTTATGCATCCTAAACACTTTGGCTTCGCCTTGATTCTCGTCGTGATTTCAGTCGACACTTGTACGCAGAACTTCTGGAATTTCTTTGTGCTCTTTTCCATCGAACGAAGATACTTCTCCGTGTGTTCACTTATATTTAGCAGCTCTCCCTTCCGTTCTACAACGTCTCCCAAGTTATTTTTCAGTTCCAACGCACACAGTGGATCGAAGAAGGCGTCGAATTCTAAATGAATAATGCGATCTTTGACGTACTGAAATCCAGTGTCCAGTTCTGAGTCACCTAGAGTCTCTATAGCCATTTCAATATTCTTCTGAGCATACAACACCAACTCCTTCGCATGTTCGACAACAGATTCCGCAATGACTTGCAACTGTTCTTCGTCAATCTCTTCAGGATATTTCATAAACTCTTCTTCCTGCACGTCGGTTAGTAGAATGATGTCATGTCCATTTCGAAATATCCTCGTAGATCCATCAAACTTGTAGCGCTTGTCTTCGTCAAGAATGTCTTCGTACATGGTCACATTCTCTGGCATGGATTTCTTGGAGTAAAGTGGAGTTTTCGTAGGTTTGTGGTCTATTCGGAAGTCCCCTTTTCTCCTAAGAAGATTCGCCCATTCGTGGTATCTTGTTGTGGAAGCCTTCTTAAGGTTCTTCGCAAATACTTGAGTGTCATGAATATTTCTTAGAAGCTCTTCCAGCAGATCTAACAGCTTAAGCAACGGAGACCCTTGTCTGTCAGCTTCTGGTGCTTCATCAGCTAACGTAGAAATCTTCCCAACTGATAAAACAGACACTATGATACTTCCTTCAAATCTTGACAAAGGTTCTATACATCCAGCAGCTACTGGAAATGTTAAGATGTCAACTGCTCCTCTCGCTTGTCTTTCTGCCTTCGAGAATATCTTAACAAGCGACTCAACTGTTGTAGCACATCCTTCTAGCTCGTCATTAGTCGTGAGGTAGTTCTGGCCTTCTACGTAGTCAGATATTCGAGCCGATGATTCTAAGAGACTTAAGTCGACGAGGATAGGGAAGTCTGACTTCTTTAGAATCGGTTTAGCTGAATATTCTTTCGTAGGAGGTAGAGGATCAAGAATAGTCTGCTCCGAAATCGCCTCCGCTTGACGAAGAAATCGAACCTTTGGTTGCCTCCCAGAATAAGGAATCGAAGACTTTCTTCTATTGTAGTACTTCTGTCCGGCACTTGTGTTGGATAATGTACGCCTGTCGATATTGTCTCCATCGACGGATAAAAAGTTTTTATCTTTTTCACCGAACAGTTTATTCATTGTCCTAATCCCACCTCATTTTACATCTGAAATATTTAATGGGTTGCCTC
>JAQGBV010003005.1:0-10116 GCA_034698685.1 Isotomurus pseudopalustris | reverse complement strand
CTAGAATCAAACAAATCGTTTAAATACCATTCCGAGCCTATTCACCCTCCAACTAAATGGATGGTCTCGTGCTGTGATAGGAACCTTACGCAAGATCACAGCAACTGCAGAGCAGAGACTATTTACGACGACTGGCATGACATTGTGCAGTATTTGTTTCAGAACGTGAGTACGCCTTAATTATTCCAGCTAGGTGATTTAGGCTAATTAAGATACTCTAATTATAACACGTGTGCTAATGTGTGGCTGCAGGGTTGCGGAAGCCTTTTGGAAGAGAAGATGGATAGTGTATACTACGAGTTTTTTAAGACTTCTCTTGGGCTCACATTTTGGGACCTCATGATTGCAATCGATCTGGTGGTGTACACAGTTTGGAGGAAGCTTAGGTCAAAGACGCACGTTGGTTTCAATGGACGAAATGGAGCGATCACAACGGAGGATGATGATGTGTTTACCTGATAATTACCCAAGGTGGTATGGAGGTGGATAAAGAAAATTATGTAATGCAGTAGCAGAAAACTAATTGCCACCACATGCCACGACTTCAAGTGGACACAGACTTGGATTCATATGTACGCAGTATTACTTGAGCCAGCCAAAGATTGGACTAGGAGGCACAGAGAAGATCTCGCTGTTGGAGTCTATAGTAAAGTTACCTAACAGTAGTAAGAAATTATTACAAGATAAAAAGATTTTAGAGGTGAAATATGGAGCGATTTATTGTCCTTCAAGTCTGCTTTTCCTTTTACAACCGTTTTATGTCTGAAAGTCAAGAGTTATTATAGTCGTTGAGAGAAGAGAATGTTGATGACCCATTAGAAGATGTTATTATTAGTAGAGGAAAGTTTGGGTGAAACTCGAATGTTTCTGATTATATTGATCTCTGTTCAAGTCGTATGATATATCAAATGTTTTAGTACTTTTTTAAGTTTCATCCTTCACGAACATTTCATTAGTTTTCACTCATAGTTTTTTCTATCCAGTCCATGAAATAAGGAACATCCGTATTAACGCCCGGAAGTCCAGGCCTGGAGTTGTACAAAAGTCAAAAGATTAAAAAATATCTAACCACTCTCAATGTGTTGAGCTTTATTTTGGTTAATTGCGATTTTTACCTGGCACATCCAATAGACCAAGATACTAGGCCTAGGAGATACGGGTAGCCCAAGTCTTGCGCTAAAAGCAAATCATTTAATGAAGGTGGTGTTCAGCTTTAGTAGGGAAAATGGGAAGCAATGAAATTTTAAAATGACTGTGACTCTGCCATACCTACGACTGGACCACCACTGTCACCACTGCGAGGAAAGATAAGAAACGCTTGTAAATCACTTCAAGGGATCATGTAATCAATGTAGATGCTACCTGCAACTGTCCTTTCCACCCTCGTCCATAAGTCCAGCACAATTCATGAAGTCTGTAACAGGAATACCGTAGCTTGCATACGCTTCGCGACAAAGTTCCCTGTCAATCGAGGGTATTTCTACCCATCGAAGCATGTTTGAGGACAATCCATCTTCCTGCATAGCTCCCCAACCGGTAATGTTAACTGGTGTTCCTACTGGAGGGGTGTGGTTAGCAGGTGGGAGTGCAATTTGCTGAACACCGTCGACGAATTCAAAAGGGGTGATGAGTTTCATCAGGGCGATGTCATAGGCGTAGCCATGTCCATGGTTGTAATTCGGATGTTGGAATACTTTGCTAACACGTCGAACCATTTCGCCTTCTTCAGGAAGCAGCAAATTGTGCTGGTTTGCTACTGCAGCGTATGAAACTGCCTCTTGAATAGCACAGTGAGCTGCAAATTAATATGACATTACAAAATGCAAATGATGCAACTGATCACTGAGGTCTCCAATTATGTGCTCTGTGGTTACCTGCAGTAATAATCCAGTCTGGAGCTATAATAGCTCCCCCACAAAAGTAATTCGCCCACCATGTCAGTTCGATGTGGTACGGAAACTCTTGGGGACTTGCGGGAAGACCTCCGACGATTTTTACATGTTGAGGAGGGGCAGCTGGTGATTGAATAGATTGTAAAGTGACTCGTAAGAAATACCAGGAAAAATGCAAGTATCACCTTTAGATGCAACAATGGCAGTTAGTACAAAAATAGTAACAAGTACTCCCTTCGTCATGTTGGAATTAGTTTGTACCTGGAACTGAGGTCGGTTAGAGAAAATTACAAGGGATATGGAACTTCCATTCTCTTACGCAACTATTTATGTAATTTTATCTTGAGTGCAATCGTATCACCAAATGTGTCAATCAAATCTGAAATGCCATATCTATGATCTGCTGTAGCAAAATAATCAATAATTATGTTTGTAAAATGGAAAGCATTGGAACTTTGGAACTTGTTCATAGCGAGATGATTATCAATTTTCCCAAAAAACCTGGCAAAGTGGCAAGGTTATAATTAATCCGAAATCAGCTATCAAATAGCGACAACAATAAATGCAGTATGCAATCGCGCTTTGATGACAATGAAAGATAATGCTTGGAAGTGGAAGGATCTCAATTTGCATACTAAAAATAATACTTTATCAATTTGCCATTTTAAATTAAAGTATTGACTAAACTATCGGTAAGTCTACGAAAACGACAAATAAGGTTGCACACAGTGCAACAAAATAATAACCATGAAACCAAATAATAATCGTAGAAACTGGAAACTTCCCGAAATCAACAAATCACTGATATCAAAGTATGAAATCAGTCTTAATACTATACGCACAATAGCTGAATAATTAAAGAGTATTATGTACGCTAATACTATACACGGTAAAAGTATACTGGAATTGTAATCATACCGTCGAACCTCTTAACAAGTACGTGTGTAATAATAATCCGCACTCGGATTAAAGTATAAAAAGGCCTGAAAAAATAATTGCAGTTTTCACTACAAGTCAAGCAGGCGAAATGCATACAAACAATGGATTTGTAAATATTTATACGAGGTATTTCAGGTAGTTCATCTCCGCAAGTACCGCTGGTCGCTGTACAAATATGCTCACAGAATGTGTGTCGTGTCTTCATTTATACTGGCAGTACTTAAATGGAGTTTGTTGGTGAAGTATTCAGGTATTTCATTGCATAATGCAAGGTCAGCAGCAACACAGGTCAACGCAAGACCAAAATGCAGCGTTGACTGGCATGTGAAAACACACAAGCTTTTTTCTGGCTTGTCGGTAAATAGTCACAGTGTCCAGTAAGTTCGTGTGGACGAAGTTTCGTCATCGCATAACTGGTCACGACTTCTTGCATAAGCTCATCACGTTATCCATTGCTGCAGAAAGATCATCAAATACTGGTATGTTTTCTCTTCTCGCCATGTCCGTCAGGTAGGATCTGCCTCTGTTGTAATCCTTCACTCCTATTTTGGACAACTGAATACATACCACACATACATTAGTTTGAATAGTGAGATTGATGATAACAGATTAGGCTGTAGGCTGTATTTAGCTCCATACTTTTTCACCATTAATTATGCAATCATCTTCAAGGTACTGCAGATAAACAACAACTTTGGCACTCAATGAGGGAATCCCAAAGTAATATACAGCCTGTAATACATTTAAAACGCTGGTTATGCTTCATCATTCAATGCACCAATTCATTTTAAATTGACACGGATAAAATTTACCTTGACCATTTCCTCCACAGCCCGCGTTGTGTCTGAGATACATACAAAAATTACTTGACACTTCTCAGCACCTTGTAAGTCAGAGTCCACAGACTGACCACTTGGGCATCGTTCGCTGAATTCAACTGAGTCAATTACAGTCAGACCCTTCTCCCTGAAAATCATACAATATTTTTGAAAAACTGAACTGAAAAGGTTTTAAACTGATAAGAAATGGTCTAATACCTGAGTGTGGAAACAACATCGGAATTGTCAACTCCTTGCAAATACACATCGCACTGTAGGGGATTCTCATCACCTTCAAGCTGTGTAGTTGTTGGTTGGCGTGAACCACAATCATTAAGAGTCGGAGTATTGTCTGTAACAACATTAAATAGTAATACATGATGTAAAACTTCAAAAAAAACCTCCAGTTATTTCAGATAGAAATAGAAACCTACCTATCAATTTGCTGAGAGAATACGACAAACTCTGTACAAACTGTGTAGTTTTGACAGAAAGGATGTTGGACCAATTTGAAGGAGAAGTATTGTAGACATTACTGATCAATAATTGAGGCATAGTACAACAAAACTGTTCGAAATCCATCGTTGGTTCTGATTCCTCAAATCCATTCTGATCGGAGGAATGTGGGGGAGGGAGTATAAGTAATTCGTCAACTGCTTTAGTCAGTGAGTCTAAAACCAGATGAACTTGTTCCTTAGTCAGTTCTTTACCAGCCAATATTCGGTATGCCATCTGAATCTAAAAAAATACACAAATATTTAAAACTTTATCTAAAATTCAAGTCAGAATTTGTGTTTTGTCAAGCTTACATCTGCGTAACTTATGTGTCCAGCATTCGCCAAACTTTCGAAGGCACTCTTAAGGTTTCTGCAAAAATAGATGTTGAATTTAATGCCACTGTGAAGATAACACTGAATCGAACAACATGTTTACGTACATAATTTTGTTATTTATTTTTAGAAGCTTCATCTTTAGTGGATGTGCGAGGTCGGAAAAATTGAGATCCTGCAGTCTTATATTCTCTTTGATTATCTGTGAATTAGTATTCATTATCCTCAATACATTTCCAGATAGACGTCCATAAATACCCTTTAGCTCAAGTCTCACCTTAGCAGTACATATTATACCAGTTTTTATGTCGTTAAAAATGGGAATGCTGTGACGTTCAACAAGTTCCTGAAGTAAAAGTTGGCCCCTGGTTAACTCTTCATATTCCCTGTAATGTTGGGATTTAGTAAAAGACAGTTGGCACGATCATCATTAACGACTGCATCAAGAGACGCGCAAAACTCACAGTCGAGAGATCGGTTCGTTGGAAATTCTCTGTCCAGGCTCTTTAAATCCTGACTCCACAAGTATTATTTTCCTCCTTTTGGCAACGAAGTACGCGACTTCAATCATCACAACAACGGCACGAGTCTGGTTGTCTATGACGTAGAATAGAACATCTGCATTCTCTCTCGCTTCATGTTCCTTTTGGATCAAGCTGGGCTCCCACTCAGCGACTTGCTGTGAAAGCAAGTTCAACCGAGTTAGAATGGAAGTGATAATCACGGTTATGTTTCATTATCGCTACAATTAACACACTGCTTACTGGATTAAAATATGTAACGCCTTCACTATTGAGCATGGGAACGGCAATGTCTCTCCTCCAAGTTGTTGGATTACACGAACCCCCAAGGAAAACCTCTCGGTTTACCGAAGATTTGTCTGCTGCAACAAAAATCGTCATTCAGTTAGTAACAAGGATTCTTTTAAAACATTCTTCACAAATCGCTCCGCTTTAAACAGCTTCCAATTGAATTTTCTAAACGTACCGTTACACATTTTGATAAAATCAGAAGCACTCATGAGATTATCATTGTCAAGATGCGGGATTTTGGATGCAGGAGCAGCTGCCAACTGCTCAGAATTGTAAGACCGTTTCATTTCAGACGCAATTGCTGTTGAATAGTCTTCAAAGTTGAAGTACGGCTGACAAATCACCTCCGGACTGCTGCTGCGTCGATTATGGACTGTGGACGAGCTCCCGTTAAGGTTCTCACATTGACTCGAACACCATAACATCTCGCAAACTGCAAAAAACCAAAAATTATTATTTATTACCATTGCTAGTGCGCGACCAATTTACAAAAGCTTTTTATGAAACTTCTCGTGACGTGATGTATACAATTATGCGATAAATTTTGGAAGGCAGCTTTCATGGCAGGCTCAAGTGTTCAATTATAAAAACAGTTTTCAATAGAACAGCACACTCGGGCTTACCAAATGAAATAACGTGCCAACTGAGGAATACAATAAGAATATATTCATACTCCGCAAATCACGATGCAAACTAATGCGAACGGGAATTATTATTTTATATCCTTCCTGAGCGTGTGCTGCAAAGTTTGCTCTATTTTTATGTTTATCCTCGCGTACTTTCCATCTGTATGAGCAAATAGCGGAAGTAGAGCGGATTTCTGCCGAGAATTTCCACTGTGAGCAGAGCAATCCAAAACCAAACATGATCAAATACTACTAAATATAGTAATTATAAAATGCCAAACAGTCTGCTGGACAGTTTTGTGGTGACAGTATATACTTTCTCAATAGCGTAAGGCATATAGTATGAAGTGATTTTATCAAGTGCTTCTTTTGTAACATTTACGTGGATGCATTAGGCAATTGGAGACTGAGCATAACCAACAAACCAATATAATCCGTGCCAGAAATACTATTCATTAATCACGCAGTTCAGGGGTACTATACTTGTCAAAACACACGGTTGGGATCAAAATACGAAAAATGTCAGTAACCGTTTAAGTAGTATCGATCAATAATTCTCTGAAGAATTGCGTGTAGCAAGAATGAACACATTTTGCATGGAATAATTAATACTCACGCTGCGCGCTGTACCATCCCGAATCTGTGTGGGCACCACTTATCGCAGATTTTCTAATCAATAAAATCACGAGATCTGGCATTGATTGTTTTCTTGTAGGTAATCATCTAATTAATGTTTACTTACATGATAATGCTCGTGAAGGTCTATTTGCACAAATTGGCACAGTTCTTAAGACAATGTCAACTGTGCTAAATGGACAAACACTACCTCTTCGTGCATAAACCCTCTAAGAACTAAATAAGTAATTTTGCCACTGGCAAAACTGCAAATATGAAACACTGATATTTATATGACAGGGAGTTAGTACGCATACAATTGCTAATATAGAAGTTACACACACCAGCCACCATACCCAAATACTCACCTTGAGAGTGAGCCGTGGGGAACAAGTCCATGTCATTGAACAATCTCTGAACTCTCCAAATGTCTTTAATAGGATTTCAGGAATGTAGCGCACTTAAGCAATAAGGCCAATCTTGTTTTAATTATTTACTGCCTGTCATTACAAACCAATCCCAAACAGTTAAATGTCAACTATTGGAATCTAAGCGTGAGATTCTTCAGAAGATCGGTTCAAGTTTTTATTGCCTTTGAGACGGTAAACAATATACAAACTTGCCCACTTGCTAGCTTATCAGTGGGCAAAAACTCTGTTTGGTATGTAAATGAAACTGGTGCATATTTCAGGCGAAGAACATAAGACCAAGGAATGAGAATATATTATTGTGTGCTATTCAGTTTACGTATACAATTAGCAGGCTTCGAAAACTAAATTGTTTCTTAATCTGTTCTTTGCATAGCATTCGAAGAAATCACTCAAGTGAAACAAAGTCTGGTGTATCCTGCTTTGACCTTTACGTCTTCGAATGAATTACATTAATTTGCCAAGTGGAAATAAATGCAAAACACAAATGAGACTCGCTGATATTAAATTTCCTTAGGGTATCCAGTTATTGCAAATGTATTCTTACAGATTCGTGATCCTCAAGGTCGTGTATCCTTATATATACCATTGTGAGGACACTCTCACTTAATATGCAAAAGTCAGAATGTTTGCTGAACCTTCATAATTCTTAAAGTTAAACAAACCCTTCACTTCTGACCGTTTCAATTGGAGAATTTATGAGTGATGAGATTTTAACTGCTCACTTAAGTTTTCACGTATATTAATTGTTTTGCTGTACAACGTGAACTCTACAAACTGTCTCGGGAACTGAGAGAAGGAAAAGTTTAATTAATAATTTGCAGACGAGATGCTAACTCGAAGTAGTTGGCAGTCATGTTTTCATCATACAAGAGCCGACTTCATTAAGGTGAAAGGAAACTGTTTTACAAGTAGGAGTTACTGTACTGGGATGTGTGAGTCGTTCAAAGTACTCCTTTTGGGATTCATTCAAAATTTCTAGTGGATTAGATCACCACAAAGAAAAGATCCACGATCTTTAGACTCATCTGACGGAATACTGATTGCTGTGTGCAGTTCTGTTGCAAGAGTGTTTCTTGTGGAATTCTTTAGTGAAAAGGTTGTACAATGAAATATTTCGGTTAAAATAGTTTAGCACTAGGGAATTTCATGTGATACACACTAGTTGTAGCAGTCCTAGGCTCACTTATTGGATAAATCTTGAGTAATTGGTGGTAAACTGTAAGGCACAACGTAATCTATTCAATATCACATGCACAATAGTCTGATGAGTGAACCGATAATTTTAGCAACAATTAACTTCGAATAATTAGCTTCCTCTTACTTAATGGAACAAAAATTAATCACATAATCATTTATGTCTCACCATACGGTCGTGTATATAATACTTCATGTACTCATTGAACACTATTAGAGTGAGAACAAGCGTGGAGTTAAGTGTTAATACATATCCCTGATGATGAGATGTGATTCTGTGGTGTGAACAACCATATGTTCCTAACCAAACTGACTCAACATTCTGATTTTCAGCGAGTTTTATTATATTCAGATTGAAAGGAGTAAGCTCAGATACATACCCCTTTCGTTCATTATCATTGTTTGGGTCTGCGAAGAGTACAGGAGACCAATATGCGTCTTACTGCGAACGAAGAGTATATCTCCTAAAACTCCCATCTCATTCATAGATCTTGGCTTTAGTCTCACCTCGTCATACTCTTTGACTGTAACAGATTATGCCATGTGTCTCGTGTGGGAAGTAAAAGTGTGAAGTACAATAAAGCAGTTGAATTCTTTCACCCTGGCTGATGATGCTTCAAGTTCATGTACTTGAGTAAAAACTTGCAGAGGAGGAAATTTTTCAGTTCAAAAACTTTACAGGCAGGTTTTGTAATACATTAATTTTAGAAAACCTACGGCGCACGAAGTGTTATACACGCAAAAGTATCAGGAGATAAGCCATATTATATTCCTTAAACCACAACCGTTCATGCAGACATTTGCGAGACTGCCGACTTAGACAAATACTTGCGAATTTGCGATTTGCAGTTTTCTAAACGTAAGTTTATTGGTATCGGGCATCGGGGGATTCTGCGGATTACTCTCTGTATTCTTTTACACTGAGACTTAAGAAATCGTTTTTTTGTAGCTTTTGCCTTGAACCTTCAGTCAATAACAGAGTTGAGAAATGAATGCTTATTAATCAAAGCTGTGGCAGGGTTAACAATTCTTTAACAGTTACCTTTTAACTGCAATTTACCCACACGGCTCTTGAAGTGAAATATTAAAGTAGATGAACAGATGAGAGTAACAAACAGTCACTCGAGATCTCAGATACAAAAGCGTGGGATGAGCAAGTTAAGATTTATTATCACCCACGTTTAAACTTACAACAAAACAAGAATTATGTTTATGTTCGAATTTTTTATAACGCTGTCACCAGTAGGTCTTAACACTACTTTTTTATCCGCTTTACAAGAAATCATAACTGGTCACTGAATTTACAAGATTTGGAAAAAACTTCCGTAGTCCATAGTCCATTGCCTACGCTATGCTCTGTGGATTTACAGTTTTGCGGTTTCATCAAGATTTGAAAAAATGCAGAACGAGACTTTATATGTGTGGGATAAAATTTATAATAATGTAATCTCAATTAGTAAGTGTCACAATTTTCAGAGAGATAAAAATCAAAATACCATTTAAGACATTTTGCATAAGGAAACCTAAATCTTCAATTCATGCTTATGATTCTAAATTTTTATACTAAATTATTATAATGATTGCAAAATGTATTATTTCAATTACAACTTTACCTTCACTGCGTGAGCAGGAACTACTTAATTCTCTCACCCTACATGCTTACAGCTAGCACACGCTGTCCAGTACTCAAGGCTGATGGAATTGAAAGCAAAATAAACAAATCGCTATCATAACATTGGTCATGCATATTTCATACTTTTTGCGAACAACCTCGACTTCTGACTTCATCTATAGCTGGCGAATGTTTTCTAGTTTCATATTAAGTACACGAGGATCAAACAGAATGACCAAGATTTTCCAAATGGAAACATCAATCAGGATATACATATGTCGGAGTATAGAGTGTATTATTCTTTTCTTGTCTATTGGCTTCGAAATATTTACTACTACGCTTATTTA
>JAQGBV010003004.1:0-10117 GCA_034698685.1 Isotomurus pseudopalustris | reverse complement strand
GTGTGCGTTACTTTGCAAAAGGAGAAAAGTACAATGATTAATATTTTGGAAACTAGAGTTTCTTCTTGGTGCCCAATGAAGTTAATTTGGAGCGTGCATTATGCGTATTTTGTTCCTGCGAGCAGGTTCGACTTTTTATGACGAGTTTCGAGTGTGCAATGTGTCACGAGAATGCGTTTGAGTTCCAGGGCGTAATTTCATACGGTGGTCATCAAGATGCTTATCAAATGAGGAAGGAAAGTCGTTTGGTAAAGAGTGAAAAAGTTCAAGGAAGGTGGAAGGTTACTAAAGTGCTAAAAGAGATCTACTGCGTCTTCTAAAGTTTAGAAGAAGTATGGAGTATGAAGGAAGGTAGTTTCTAGTTTCATTTTTCTCTATATTGATTAGTTCTAGTAATTGAACACTATACATGTTATGTGCGTATAGCAGCTGGGAAAATGTATATACGTCTTGAGCTATCTTGAACGAGTATTACGTTCATTTGTTACAATAAATTGATTGCTACACTCCACATTTCAAGGAGACGAATGTAGGCAATTTATTCCACTCACGGGAAACTTATTGGAGTTCTGTCTTCTGTGTTTTCCAGTATCAATTTGTGGGGCTGTAGTCTTTCCTTAGATGAAGTCTTGAAAGAAGACGTATTGAATGTAAAGAACTGGGAAATCTTTTAGATCCACAAGTAAATCGGGTTAGAATGATGTGTACAGTCTTGTTAGCAATGAAGTATCATACAACACATGGAACCTGGGAAAATAAGTTCATCGTAGCCTAATCCGGGACTGCCAGAAAATAAGTTTTTCAAGGAAAATCGAAAATGCATCTGTCCAATTATTTAAATTACGTAATGATCCCCTTGAGGTTAACTCAACTCACAATACATATCTAGAAAGTTTTATTTGTATAACTGTGTTTAGTTTAAACCTTTAAACACAGGAGTGACGGATACACATGGAGAAAGGAGTTCTTGACAGGATTCAGCCGAGATGAACTCGTTCCTACAAGAACACAATGGATAGTATAGTAATATAGATGTAGCAGAGTCTTTCTCAAATTTATTCGTTATTGTCGAGTATAATGAAGTTTCTTCTTAAATACACCCATAGGCTTATTATAATGGGATTATTATCATATTACGGAACTCGGCCTTTTCTCTGCCTGAATACAATTTGGGTTAATCAGTTGCCCAGAAAAGTATGGAAGCTCACAGAAGCTGTGTAGTCGGAGAAGGCAGACGGAGATAAGTCTAATGGCATGCCTAAGATTAAAGTACGACAATGGCTGGGGAGGATCGGGAAGAGGCTTTCTTTCCCGTCCAAATAGTGAATTCACATTATTCTAGGATTCTAACATCTAAAATCTGAGTTTCCCAGAGATCACATCTTCATGAAGTGTTTTATCCAACGGGGAGTACTTTCCGTCTTTCAAAAAGTACAGAGAATCCTTTATCCTCGACACGTCAAACCCGTCCTTTTGTAAGTCCACCTTTTGCAGCTTGAACGTTCCTGCAGGAGCACACAAGAATAGTTTCAAAGATTAAGATAAATCCACTAAGGTTTTTGATATAGGCAGACGAATGTCAAAGTTCGTTTTCATAAAAGATGAGCGACGAGCTGAGAAACGGATTGGTTAGGTTAAATAGCTTCTCATTTTCTTCCCTACTAGCCTTAATATCTTCTACATATACGTTATAGCTTCTTATCTCCACTCTACTGACATAGGAGCTCTTCTCACAGTTCACAGACTTTATTATTAGTTCATTCCCTAACTAATTAATTTAATGAGTCAACCATACTGTACCTGTCATGTTCATTTCTTGGTTGATAACCCGGAGGAACAAAGGTCTGGCGTATGCAGGAAGACACCGCATGACTTCTGAAGCCAACTGATCTACATTAAGATCTCCTTCTGGATCGGAAACGGCTGCCATACCGCAGCGTCCTTCGTTCCCAGGAACTTGCACTCCGTACACTACACAACCCTTCATCCCAGCTCCACGTGTAACTATCTCTTCCACTTCGGCTGTAGACACATTCTCACCTTCACAAAACCAACAGAGCGACATTATTAATATGCCATGCCATCATAAAATTCAAAATCCAAGCAGAGGTAATATAAATTGCGGATTAGCATTTGACTCTGAGGCTCCTCGTCTTGCCTCAACTCACCTTTCCACCTGAAAGTATCTCCGGATCGGTCTTTGAAATACCAATATCCGTATTCATCCATCACAATGAGATCTCCGGTTCTAAACCACTCATCCCCTTTGGCCTTTACGTTATGAATTATTTTTTTCTTCGTACACTCCGGATCTGTGTATCCACTGAATTCCCTAAATGGATCGCTCTGAGTGATTTTCCCCATCAGCTCTCCGGGTTGACCGATTTCTGCGTGGATAACTAACCCTGTCTCCGAATCTCGGAGAACTTCTCCAGTCACATCGTCCACTTTTGCGAGATACAATGGCATGAATTTGTAGTAATACAGAGGAAAGTAGCCACAAGCGCCTATGTGACCTTCGAGATTCACTGAAAGTACCAAATTGTTAATTCGTTTGTAATGCATCTCTAACATAATGCATGTCAAATGTGTGTTTGAAATATCAGATATCAGGCTTACTTGTATTGCAGTTTCCTTCTGTAGCTCCATAAATCTCTTTAATCTTGACATTGTTAAACCGTTGCACGAACTGTTTCCATATTGCAGGATTCACTCCATTTCCAAAGAACGTGTGGACTTTGTGGAGTTTATCTTCTGGCTTTTCTGGTTGATTGTGTAAATATCTAAATAAAAGTACGATTTAACGAGCTGGATTTATAACGTATTAGAAAAGAAGTAGAAACAAATTAATAATCTATGTATTTGCTCATACCTAATGATTTCCCCCAGATATTGTGAAGCTGTGACATTTCGCTTGATGCATTCACTCCAGAATCGTGAGGCAGAGAATTTCCTTACAATAACTTGGGGAACCCCGTGAAAAAGAGCTGCACACACTCCTAAAATGCCTCCTTGGACGTGGTACAAAGGAACTGGCGTTATGAGGACGTCCTTTCCCGACTTGAGACCTGCTGCCAAGCAAGCCGTAGATAAAGCGAAGACTCTACAATTTGTGTGACATATATCAGTAAAACGAATTCTTTGATAGGAGTTTCTTTTCAAACTAGCAAACACTTCTTCTTCACCTGCTTTGTTTCATAACAACAGCCTTAGGCATCCCAGTGGTTCCCGAGGTATATATATTCACGAGAGTGTCATTTTTATTTACTGCCTCGTGATCCGATATCGGCGAAGGTAAAGGTGTCGCAGGAACGGATTTCAGAGCTTCCGTTAAATCGATATGATTGTAACTTAACCTCTGCTTTCCGAGCACAGGTGCTCTGTCATCCATTGAAAACAAGTCCAGGTTTAATTTGGCTCCTGAGTCGAAGAGCTCTTGAATGGCTGTGTGGTTAAATAGCAGCAATCATTTCTTTAATCGTGGAGAGTTCATTTGAGGCAGACTATAGAGAGTTGACAGCTGATTGACATTAATCGCTTTATTAGTTGTTGTTACCTGGAGTAAGCTCTGTTCCGAATATCAAAGTTTTGCAGTTTGCGACAGAAATACAATGTTCCAAGGATTTCAGTCTGATGTTGAAATTAATTAAGCTGGATATTACACCGATCTAAATGAGTTTAATTGCGATACATATACTTTAGCCTTTCCTCTACTTAGTTCAACATGCAATACGGTTATTAATGAATTAAGCTTACTCTGCTCAGACCCAACCAAATGCACACGTACTCTGGGCGACTTTCCATCAAAAGAGCTACAGTATCTCCTTTTTTAAAGCCCAAGCTCTTAAAATAATTGGCTACTTTAAATGTTAGGAGTTGAACCTGTAGTAAAATAAACAAAAACTTAAAACGTCTTAAAAATTGTAGGTTTCTTTTTTATTCTGAATTGGTTTAGCGTACCTTTTCATACGTCCACACTTCATCTTCGAAGAAAAAACAAGGCTTATCACGTTTCTTCTTAACTTGCTGATCAAAATACTTAGCTGCTGTTTGATTTGTCTTCAGACAGTAAAACGAGAAAAGATTCACTAACACGTAAGTATAGGTTCCTCTTAAAAATCAAAATCAAATTCTTATGAATTTATGCCCTACACATGAAAATGACTAAGAGATAGCTTACCTTAAATCTCTTGGAAGAGTAGATAATCCAACATAAATGTATCTGAAATGTCGGACTAAAAGTCTAATGATGACTACACTAGCTAACGTTAAAAATACAGAGGTATACATTTTCAGAAATAAATAAAATGTCACGTCACCCACTCCGAAGTAAAATACATACTGACTGAAACTTCACAGCTTTCAGTCACACGAATGGAATAATAATATGACGTGGGTTTATTCTAACGTGGTGTTGGCCATTAATGACAATCATTATTTAATTTAAAATATAAGTTTCTCACCACTCTTAGTGAAGTCAGTCACCAAAATATATTATGAGAATGAGAAGTACAAGTAACACAGTCATGCGATATGTAGAAGTTAGTGCATGGTCAAAAGTCAGCAGCTACCAAAGCAATCAGCTGCAAGCAGTACGCATATGAAGCATTCTGAAGCACGTAGACTTCTTTGCTTTGGCATTTCGTATAGGATTATCACTTTATCTCAGTAGGTTTAAGATTGTGGCAAACTCGTCTAACTAGTGACTGCGAGAGTGTAGCAAAAGTTATATAATAATGTTTTGATGAGCTTTGTGTACAGGTTGTACTTGCACATCCTGAGTACCTTAGGTATATGGATTTCTTGTGTCATAGATCGTGTGAAAGATTTAGCCGGTGGTTGGTTATCCTAATAATATGAGTGTTGTGCTTGTTGACTTGAAAAAAGCGTCGCTTTCATGCACTTTGCACTTATGCTTTGGTTTCTTGCGTAAGTTTATTATTAAGCTTTGTTTTAGCATTTACGTGCATGGTACGGTAATATATCTTAAGAAATTGTTTGTGTATAACATTTGTGATGATAATCAATTGCTGGACAGTAGTCAGTTCGATAGGGGGCTAATAAGTTCAAAATTCTACAGCATAAAGAGGTAGAGAAGATCTGAGAAAAGAAGATTTAGAACTTGCTTAATTCATAGAGTAGCTTGTGAGTGGAGAAGAGTTCTCAAAATCAGTGCTTGTTGTGTAATTGGGAATTCATTCGTTACTTGAGGCCAAGGAATTTTGCTGTATGCCCAGTTTCACTGCATTATATGAACTACAACTACAACTACAACGATACTTGAATGAAGTCTGGTTGATGCGTAGCATAGAAACATTAGCTTTTGACGGGTTAGCTCGAAGTCTGGAGTCTGCAGATGGGAATTCATTGATTCATTCAGGGAAATTTTGCTGGGAATTCACTAACGAGCAGGAAAATATTTAATGCAGCAGGATATTCGCAGGGCCATAAAATGTTTTAATTAAACCGTTGTCCTTATGAAATAAAAATTCCAGCATGTGTGATATTTAATGCTGATTCGTGTCATGAAATAAAGACAACTTTTTTTCATACTAACTTATCCTGAATTGTATGTTAAGTAAAATACAATCTAGGTTTGAGCAATTCATAAAACTCCTCAAGACCTATCATGCAAAATGCAAATAAACTAGAAGAATGAGGATTAACATGTTCATGTGAAGTCACTGAGTTTTTTAATAAGTTTTGATTTGGTTCAAAAGTAAAAAGAAATCTACTTTGTTCTTAAAATTAAAAAATATAATAGCAACTTGACTTTCAAATGATATGTACTTAATTATTAATAATTAAATTTCACAGTAGGATGTCCTCAAAAGCCACACAATGGCTTTCTTAGTCAGTCGTAAAGTTGCTTTAAGAGTGTTTACCGTATCAATGCAGAGCTGCAAAAAAAAACAGGAGAGTCGTGACTCGTGACACTCGTGAGTTTTGCTGTGCTTTAGGTTTAGTTATGAATGGTGCAAATACACAGTGCACTACGGAATCCAAAAATGCGACGAGACAAAATATTTCGTCTCTCAGCTTGTAGCAAAGAAGCAGGTGGTTATGAAAGAAATTTAATAATCGAGAGCTCAAGAGACCTGAATGTCACAGGAGAACTTGACATAATATTTTTATCGAAATAAAGTGAGAGAGGAGTTTGGTATACTTTATAATATTTTAATTCTACACATATCAATCAGATGTACCTACATAAGGAACTGTCAATGTTGAACGAAGGAAGTTTGCAGAAGAAGTTTTGCAGCTGCCTTATCATTTCCAATACTGTAGCTCTGCATGGCCCGTTTACAAACTAGCCGAGACAATGAGGGAAAAAGTTGATATCCAGAGTGCAAGTGGTGCACGAGACTGATGAGCACTAGACTCTTCATCGTCCTCTTTATCTCTCATTCCGCTGTTGGGTCCATTATCATCCATATCCGCCTCGGATGCTCCAGTTTCTGTGTTTCCACTTCCAGAACTGCTTCCGAGTCCAACTTTTCCAGCAATTGTTTGGTAAACCTGCCCAGCAGTGTTTGACACAGTGGAAACTTTAGACGAAAGTTTCCGTTTGATGTTGAACGGGTTTAGTTTGGAGAGGATGCTTCCATCACCACTTGGTGTGTCAGTGGAACCTGTCTCGCTTATTTCTCTCGGGAGGTCACTTTGTCCCTCCATCAATTCTGAGCTGGGTTGATTTCCAGCAGCACTTGATTCCAGACCCAAAGCGTGTTTTAGCCTGTAGGTTGTACACCCATAAGCATAGACCCACAGGAATTGATATCTGAGCTATCAATTACCAACTCTAATGAATGAGACTTACCATCGAATTGGAGCTTTTGACCTCTTTGTTTTATTGGTATCCGAATCCAAGTCTCCGTAATCTAAACTCAGAACACCAACTGGTGAGGAAGATGATGTTTGGTTCGTAGTTTCTTGAAACTCCAATTTGTCCTCTTTTGTGGATGTCTCCTTTGTAGCTGCAACCTCGGTAGATAAATGTACGGGATTAGAAGTAGACTGTTCAACTTCAAGTGGATTTACTGATAAATTGGATGCTTGCACTGCAGTAGTGGGATTTGTTAGAAAGTTATAAGGATCTTTAGCACGTAGTAGTCCGTGTTCACTGGAACATTCTATTATAATAATGTGGTTGCACAATATTAAACTTAAAATTGAACTAAAGCAAATAATGTATAATCCAGGGGAGATCATAAAGTGGTGGTTTCTGAGGTTCATATTTAAGCTAAAAGGGAATTTAAGTTAATTTCAGGGATGGAATATAATTTACGAAGAGAATCACAAATAAATTACTTGGAAAGTGGTTGAAGGATAACTGGTTATTTATTTCTGAGGATTTTACATTAAATATCCGATCATCCGAACTATAAAAGAGAAAGGGAGAGCGAGTAAATCTAATTTAGGAGATGTGATTGTATTGTGGCTCATTGAATTAGGGTTACCTAAAAGTCATCCTCAATTCGAAATTATTAGGTTGGTCATGTCATCACGCATAGGGAAAGTCGTGCATTCAAAAGTAAAGCATCAAGATTTGTGTGATACACGAAGACATAAGACGAATCCAGTTGTCGCATGTATGGCTTATTGACTTAGTTAGCAGAAGCTTGTAATAAAATGTATTGAAATAATGTAGGCCAGAGGATTAGCTTCAAAATCAGGGAAATTAGATCGATGTAGTTGTAAGTTTAGACGAGTGGTCTGGTTTAGAAATCTGTTTTAGTGGAAAGTGGGATCTCCAAGTAGAAGCTGCGAGGAGAGGCGGTAGTTGCAGTGGAAGTCGCTCTGGAAAGATAAATGTGACTTAGGTAATAAAAACAGTCATGGGTTTAGATTAGTTTCCCATTGCAGCACTGCTTTTGTTCCATTTTTGCCAATTTCGACTCTCACTGCGCGACCCGATGTCCTTCCGATTCATTTACTTAATGGGACTGCTGGGGCGTTCGGAGAAGTTCAATTTCACTATTCCCATTGCACCAATATATTTTTCGAGAAGAAAAGAAACTCGCTATACATAAAGAAGTGCAAAGGAAGTTGATCGTGTGTAGGGAATAGGCAGCAATACGCGGCGAGTTGTTTATCAGAAACCTTAGATGTTAGAGGTAAATAAGTTCAGAATTTTTGTCCTGTCCTGGGAAATTCTTCTTGGTGAGAGAAGTGCCAGAAAAATTCTCATTGCTTTCGTCAGCACCTAAAAGATTTTGCGTTCGGTATTGAATTATGAGCCACGTTTAAATATCCTAATATAAATATAGATTGTTCAGTTTCTACATCTAAATTGAGCATTTTAAACATGATTACGTGTCATAAAATATGTCTTAATTCCGAATTCGGCGTCGTGTTGGCCAGCAAATGAATTTTTAAACACTAGCACTCGCTCCACAACAATTTCAATTTAATTTTGGAAAAGAGTCAAGGAAAAATTACATTTTCTTTATGAGTTTGTTCTTGTAAGAACTTATGACAAGTCCTATTCCAATGTGTACACTAAAAAGAGAAAAAAGAATCCCAGAAAACCGAATTTAGCTAGCCACATTTTATGGTGTAGGATTGCGTAGTAAAAGGTAAGAGCTGACTGTTCCTTCAAAACTACACCTTCTGCCCTTGTTATTCAAGAGGACAGGGTTCTCCGATGGTATTCAATTTTGTTAAATCTTTTGTAAGGAGCAAAAAATTCGACCATTTTGGAGGCCTTCATTGGATACTAATGTCTCTGTCCTGGTCCTTCCGAGTCTTTCGAGTGAAAGTACAAGTCATTGGATGTCGGTACGGTGAAAGTACGCCATTCAATCTACTAGTCTTTGAAGACTCCTCTCTAGAATTCTAGAGTACACGCTCTACAACCTGCACACACACACCTTCCTCGGTTTCTTAATCTGAGGAAAAGGATTTCGAATAGGATTGCGAATTGCTTTGTTTTGTCTCGTTCTTTGAAGAATCCAGTCTTGAGAAAGGAAATTCCCACAAGGGAAGATTACACTGAAACCAGTTCCGCCACACTAATACCTTGTTGTTCAGGTGTAACCCCATTCGATGGAATCTAAAAGAAGATGCATCTACAAGAAGACCAAAGACACTCTAAGACGAAAATGTTGCTTTGCATCCACCACAGCCAGAGAATCCTTTTATTACACCTACGCTGTGGAACTGTGGCATTAGATAAATTCCATTGGGTTCTTCTCTGTCGCATTACATTCATTTTATTGTTTGTTTCCATCTTGTCGTTCCTGGAATAAAATACATAAGACCGGGTTATTCTTCATCCCATTCGTTTTTGTCATATTTGCCTACATAAGATACCAAGTAACTAATACATCGCTGAGCTTCGTGGATTTTATTTTCCAAGTAGAATAGAACATTTTTCTTATTTTCTTTTTTTACAGTCCCGAACTTATCTATCGATATTCTATAGAGGACAATGTGAAATACTATAGTGTTCTGTGAGAACTGAGCCTATGTAGTTTCTGTGCATGCATCTATGTAGACGTGAAAAACAATCAGATGTAGATGCAACAAAAGTAGAATTTCTGTGGGATCAACTTCACAGTTTATCCGATGAAGAAGAAATTGAAATCGTAGAACTTTCCTTCTATGTGAAATAGCAAATTGCTTTTCTACCTGAAGTGAGTGAATGAGAGTTTATGAGTTTTCAAAATCAAATAAGTTTTATTTTTGAGTAGGGGAGAGTAGATAGATAGATGCAACTTTGGCCGAAATTTGGCCGAATCGATAAATCAATCGATCGATTCATTTATTTTATACGCATTAATATATAAATATATAAGTGTTACTAAATTAATTTACACACACCTGAACATTCCTCTTAAAAATTATTACAACCCTACACACACACACGCACACAACACTCTACTTGGGATGAAAGTCATCCAGGTACTTAGGGAGATTCGAGACTCTGCCTGATCGGCGTGGAGTAACTGGGGGTGGAGGGACGCGAGACGTCGAGGCCGATGGGGTGACCTGAGAAGGTCGATTTCTTCGTGGTGGAGGTGCTGGAGGGGTTGATGAGCCTGAAGGAGGCGAGAAGAAGTTGAGTGGGACAGCAGCGAAAGGATTGATCCCCTCAAACTCCAACACTCCGCGA
>JAQGBV010003003.1:0-10120 GCA_034698685.1 Isotomurus pseudopalustris | reverse complement strand
CATGACTTATTTTCATACCGAAGTAGGTTGATAAAATTACACATTTTCAAGATATAGCTAAAAAAAGTACTGCGTAGTAAAAACCCTATCTACTAGGGATTTTTGTGGTTTGGTTGAACTTGACTTTCCCTAATGATTAAGATTGATTTCGAAATTCGAGATCAAGAATCGATTAAAAATTAAGGGAATGTTAAGGAATGAAACTCGTCTTGAACATGTAACGCTTGTTAGCGTTATAAGCAGAACAGAAAAGATTGAGTCTATGTCGGTAGGTTACCATGCCCGATAAGTTTGAGCCTTGAGCGACGGTAATGATGGCTTTGTGTGTTGAAAAGGAAGGTAGAGATGATGCTATATGCGATGAAAGAGAGCTGAGAAAATGGAGCAAGAAGTAAGTCGAACGAAAAGACCTTAAATATCGATTATAGACTTATAGTTAGTATCAAACATAAGCTTGTGAAACTTGAGAAAAGTGTACTTGAAACCCTGGCCAGAAGTGGTGACCATGGTGTGCCATATAATGTACAGCAAATTCAATCTGTGAAGTGGTTCTGATCTCCTCCTTCCTATTTAATCGCACAAGCAGTTAAAGACTCTTCCTATGCCTCGCACTTTTTCTCTGCCCCATTGATCGTCCCAACGAAAAATAATCATTAGAAAAGAGTACACAATGAAGGAGGACTTGGGATTTGACTAAAATTCCTCCAAGAAAGGAACTTTCCTGTCTCCCTAGCTGTGTTAACGTGTTCCACCGAATATGCTTGTCCAGTGAAATAACAGGAACCTATTCCACTGGGAAGAAGTTTCCCAGATTAAGTAGTTCCAGAGCAAAATTGTACAATAACAACTTATGGAAGGTAAACTGTGTGTACTACTTTGCCATAAAAACTTGTAATAAATACATAAAGAAGTCTCTTTACTTGTCTTTCTCTAGTCTGTGTTAATATGCTAATTTTATTTTCATAGCTTTCGCAATTTTTTATTTCATTTGCTTCTTAGAATCATATGGTTTTTGGCGTAGATGCTTCGAGCTTAAAGACTTTTGCATTTTGAAGTTGTGGGTTTCCACTTCATCTACTTGTTTGGGGTGCAGTTTAATGATTTAAAAGAGAAAGTTGGACAACCTCGGAACATTTTGTGTCTGTAATTTGTATCCTTTTTGATGAATTGGTGAAAACTTTGTCATCTCATCTTTTCATGCATGAACGGGGAAGGATTTTCTCTTGAGTAAGTTGGTGGTAAAACTTGTGAGGTGCTGAATCAGCGATACACCTAATATTAAACATAGGAATCCGTGAGACGAGAGTCCTTTAGTGTCTGTCGATAAAGCTTGCGTGTGTGATACTTTTAGTTGCTCACTATGAAACATGAGACATCTCTGTCTGTGATCCACTTAGTACGCACAACAAATCTCACGACGATACCTGATGAAGGATTCCTTGAAGCAGGTCCTCATTCCTTTATGGTTGAAGCAACTGCATGAACATCATGTTCAGATGAGGGAAATAAGTACCCCACATTACAAGCCTGGAAAGCTATCTGATTGTTCACGAGCAAAGCAGCGCGTTGAGGCGTTTGATGGAGGAGGTACACCTTGAAAGTGCGAGTACCTAGTGGTGATGGGAGAAAGCAGAGACCCATGCGTAAATTAATGTGTGGATAATATACAAAGTCCTGAGTCTCATACAAGTCTAGTAATTTCGTGTGTAAAACAACAATCGTATGACAGCAACAGAGGGCTTCCGCCTTGATCGCTTGTAACATTGGTGGATTGCCCGAATTTCGGGCCCCGAAATGACATCTCCAAACTTTCACCCAGCATCTTTGGTGGGTTGGGAAAAGTCTTCGATTGGGACAAATACATGATGTAAATGCCAGTATTCTTCAGTGCAACTCAAACTACGGACTTGTCAGGTTCAGCACTTCTCTCTCTCAATTAACTTGAGTGTCTCACACGGAATTCTCTGTAGACAGAGAAGTTTTACAACACACCCTACTGAATTTCTGGTATTTTTCTACGCTTGCCTACCAATAACGGTGACTAATAGCTCATGACTTGTCCTCCAGAAAGCCTTTTGTGCTCCTTAAAAGTCTCGTAATTTTTCTGACATTTTCAATCTCATATTTTCTCAATCTTTCTTTCACTCTTCAACCCCCAGACTGAATTTAATGAATGAGTACACAACCGTATAAAATTACAAAAAACACTGCGCTTCAAATTTCATGCATGCCTTGTATTTCTCGCTATATCATATTTTGATATAAATATCGAGAGTACGAGAAGTTTCTAAGAAAACAGAATAAACTTTTTTCATGGGTTGATTTCATTCTTTTCAGAAGTGACGAGACTAATTGTAGTATTTGCTGGAGAACCAAGAAATCAACATCAGAGTCTGGTGTGACGTTCGTTTACTGGATAAATCCAAGGCAAGGGCTACAAAAGGTAAGAGATTACTTAAGAAATTTTCGTAAGATGTGAGACAAACCTCCATCTAAGTTTACTTAAATTCACAACGTCACGTTCACGTATCACCTGAGTTGTTCGTTTTACCATGAGAAGCAGAACAACCAAAATGAAACAAATCTGGGGTATTTTGATATTGAAGGCTTTCACGAGGTAGACATTCGTATCAAAGCTGTCAAAAACTTTTCCCAAAAGTTGCTTCCCCGTTTGTACTTTGAATGGGTCTCTATTACAATAGTCTCAAATGTGAAACTTCGTGAGCAATAAGATTAATGGGAGTAGGAACAAAACAATTTTTAATGAGTTTTCTGTCCAGGAAATGACTTTAATAGACTGTGGAATGGGATCACAGAATAAACCTTGTAAAGCAATCAGTTGTAGCAGGAATATACACGCCTATCTGTGACACAAAGGGCAGATGTTTGATAATTTCTAAAAGTATTCAAATATGTGAATTAGACAATCACACAACTTATATGGAAAGAGTAATTTACAAATGGCAAATATTTACAACATTTTGGTCAATATATCGAAATATATCTCACGATGAAGAAGAGACAGAAGATTGCAGCTAAAATGACTTCCGATTCCCACTATCTACGATTGTTTTTTTCTGCGTAGGAAGCATTTTTGAAGCCAGACACATGTGATTTAGGCAATGATGCACAACAAGTAGAGTGTATAGTAAAACATGCAGTATAAAGTAGGGATTGCACTGGCACAAGGAGAAAATGTTCTTTCATTGATTCAATTAGGGAACGAATAAACCAAGTAGCTCGGTTTGAAGTTATTCTTTCGAAGCACTGCGGTCTCACGGACCGTTCTTTTCATTGACGAGATGGATCAGTTCAATTAGGAAGAGACCTACGGTCGACAGTAATAACGTATCACAGATATCATCCTGTCAGTTGTTGTCATTGATCTTTTGATCTACTGCAACATTGAAACACATTATGCCCTTTACTATGAGTTTATTATTCTGGTGTGTCCAGGAAATGAGCGGATGTAGTCCTCTTGTTGCTCTATTTGTATGGCAGCCATTATGTAAAGCATTGATAAATCACTAGTACAAAGGGGAACTACATTTTTGCAGCTATATACGATGATTTTCAGTTTTTTATGGCTTATACTTACCTACTTACCTCAGCACTCTTAACACTGTTTCATCCACTTTTTGATTTCCTCGCAATTTCTGAAATTTTTAGACTTAATCACTTTCTCTAATGTAGTGTATTTCAGATAGGTATCTATGTATGTAATTATTGGGAAGCCCGTAAATGCTAAAAGCTTTTAAAAATTCGCCTATTTCCTTGTACAGAAAAAGTTTTCCTTGTTGCTTTTAAGCTTTTCTTCGTAACAGGTGTCACCTGAAGGTAAAAGTCCTGCGGAAAACTGAGCTATTATTAATTAATTCTCCAACGACAGCTGAAGAACAAAATATCTGTAGTAGGTATATGCTGCAGTAATAATTAATACCGTCGCATTTTTCTAAAATTGTATACAATTTAAGTTCAGGTTTATCCTTCCATGCATTAAAATTATAGAGCCTCCTATTGTACTAATTTTGGAAGGTTGTTACCAACGTAATCGATTCAACTATTGAGCATTCAAGGATTCTGAAAGACATCGAAGAAGCAATTAGGACTCAATTCGATTATGAGTGTATTAGAGAATAGGGAAAAAAGCACAAAGAGTGATCAAACTTTCATTACGAAACTTCTGGTTAAACCTCTCCAAACTGCAACAGAATCCTCATTTCACGCTAGGCAATTACGCTCAAGTGTCTCAGGGAAATTTGGTGAAACGAGGTCCCACTGGAGAATCTTAGCTGTCAGTGATTTCTTTCCACTCAACTTAAGCATAAAAAATTGTCCTTCCTGGTTAATTCGTGTTCGTGTTAGTCTTAAAAAACAAAGATTGGTTGGGAGAGAATTTAGAACATCAGAAAATGTAGAGTGAAAGTGCAGTGTGAAAATTGTGAAAATCATTATGTTATTCGTTAAGCCTGATTTGGGTTTTCATACACTCTTCTCAAGTTTCTCTACATTCCCTGCACGACTGGGCGAGGAAGGGGATAATTACAACTTACAGAGCAACACACACTGAATAGTCTTAGACATATACTGCAGATGTAATCGGGAGAAAAACTACTTACAAAAATAAGCATCTAAGTTTTTGTAAACAACAGGTAACTTAATGCAGAGGAATCTTGCAGGGTAAGATAAAGGCACTAAAGAAATGTCAAAATAAGGAAGGAAGTTGATGCTGTAGAAAATAATCTCATCTGTACTAACTTCACTCGCTGCCACTCTATTTCTGACTTCACTTGGTGCTGGTTACGTAAACTTATTGGTTTCGTAAGTTCATTTGGTAAATTTGAACCTACTAAATCCGATTGTAAAACAGGACGAAAGCAAATTAATCTTATTATTGGAAACTTTTAGCCAATAAACTACTATGCATTAGTTTCTCTACTGGAGGCAAAATAATATTCTAGACTTCTGACATTTCGTGACTACGTACTCAAAATATCGAATCTAATGGAGTTTGTAGCAAAATTAATTCTTGCATAGTAATAATTTCTGTGACAGTAGTATCGTCGACGCAACCTGAGTACCGAATGCATTTTATTTTTCAGTTCGAATTTTAAAATTAGACTGAATTTGGTGTTGAAAGAAATCTAAAATTTAATTATATTTGGGGCAGACACAATATAACCAAAAGGTTGGTTTAACAAACTTATCGAAAAGGCCAAAGTTCTTATGAGTTGTATTTTGTACTGCATTGTTGAATTGTGAACTAGAGAATAAAATCCCTTAGGAAAGGATAGAAGTCAAATGCAACATTTATCAGAATGAAAAAGATGCACTATTCGTGTTTGACAAGTTGGACTTAGATTTCTTGTCGGAATGAATAAAGACGTTGAAAAAAAATATGGGCCGAAAGTGGCACCTGCATGACACTTGAGTGACCTTGACTCGTGTAACAGAGAAAAATAAAAATGGATGAGCCAGCTTCCGGCATTCTGCAGTCGTAAAAGAAGGAAAGGACCGCAAATGATTTGTTTTATATATCATTTAGTAATAAACGGCTATAAAAACAACGAATAATAATCATAAGTTTTTATGTGTGATTGGAAAAATTTATATTCATATTTATATTCTATTATTATGAACGCAAAAAGATTTTAAAATGCTGCTCTAACCCAAATTAAGCCAGTGCGTTTAGAAAACTGCTTAGTTGTGGTAAGTTTTGGAAAAAATATAATAGAGAGATTGCAACTTTACAAATTGAAATGAAGAACCATTAGTTATCCTCGTCCTGTGGCTAAACTGACAAATAGAAAGTTAAAGAAAGCTTCTTGGGTTAAAAATTACATTTCTGAAGAATGGAAAACGGGAAGTCTTGCGTAGCCCCAGAGAGAAAGTTGGTGAAAGCTTTAATTTGTTCTGAGACTTTTATTTGGTAGAGACGTTCCTGCTGGAACTTGTGGATCTGTTGGTTGTGTTTTATGTAAGACGAAGAGACGGCGTATAATAATGATAACGCCAATGGCTGGGGAGGAAGTTGAGGTGTATGTTGAATAGGTGTCCAGGAGACTCTCGGCACCATATAGGTCTGCGTCTTTCGGCACCATATTAGAATAGGAATGTGAGCTTGCAATAAATTTCCTCAAAGACCGACGGTATCTCTGTTGTTTGCGGCTGAGTTCACTCAGATCGACGCATCATCATCATAATATAATGAAGCTGGATGGTGGTATTTGCTACATACATACTTCATCGTCACTTTTGTTCGGAAGTCAGATATCTCCAGCGAATTCTTTCTTTTTCATTTCTTTCACGCGACCAACAGCTTTTGTCACGTTTAATAGATTCATTCAACAAATGATGCATCGATGATAACTTAAAAAAATGCAAAGCAAAAACATATATCGTTCATGCTACGAGATCGACGAGGAAAGATGCTGAATGAAAAACGTGTTTATTCATGAAGTTGACAAAGACGGCAGCAGCCTACCAGATTTTTAAATTGTTCAGAGAAAATAGATCGTAGATTCTAGAGGTGTAAATATCAACTTACACTGTTATCGGTAGATTCTGTTGATCTCGTCAAGATGTGTGTTGAAAATGAGTTCCCGCAGAACATTTCAGAGCAGACCAATTTCATCCCAACTGTCCAACTTTTTTTGGGGGGGTTTTCACGCTTTCCACGTATTTATAATGCAAAATTTCCAACACAATATTCTATTCTCTTCTTTCTTTACAATTTGATTGACTTCATTTGGGAGTTTTGTAACCTTAGAACATGATAAATATCTCCATACTCGTTCTGTTCTTTCGGTTTTGCGTAGTTTCCAGTATACTAGAAGCCATGATATGTTCAATTATTGGTTTCAAGTCATATATGACACTTGAAAATCTACGGAAATCGTGAATCTATCTATAAAAGTAAAGAAAAAGAAAATACTCGAGGACTTCATCAATCGAAACTATTTCTCCACTGGATCGTTGTGTGGAGTGTGCTTATAATTTTTATAAAGTTTACGTAAACGGTACAATGCACGATTCTTTTCAATTTTAAAATTATTAATAATATAAAATCAGGGAAATACTGAAATACCCTTGATGTGCTCGTCATTGCAAGGGATCACGTCGCAATAACCTGCTCGACATCTGACAAACAAATATTTGCTAGAAAGATAACGTGAAAAAATGGAATGAATATGGTTGACGATTTAAAGTAGCAGAGCTTAGTCAGTCTATAGAGAGCACCTCATGTTTATATATGCTCGTTGTCCTTATCCGATCAATGGGCTGGGAGCAAAATATATATCAATTACTGATTCTGATGATTCCTACATATAGTCCATTTGTGGTTATTAAGTCTACAAGTTGTAAGACCTTCAATAGCAAGATATGTGTTTGCAGAGGATTGGATAGAGTACCATTAGCATATGTAGCATGCTGCATAATGGTTTTCAATTTGCGACCTGAAAAAGATGAATAACGCCATGAAGCACGACGGAAGAAGCATTTCGTGAAAGTTTAAGTACAACCTGGTGTATGCAGATATGTGCAGATGCCAAGGAAAGAGCTGAAACTGAGGAGTCGAGAGTGAAAGTATGTTTTCACTGCACTTAGGAAGTTATTATGAGAATTTCGTAGGAGTTACTTGTTGAAGAAGCGAATGCAAGTATGAGTGAAAGGGTTGGTGGTGATGTGAGCTCTTCAGTTCGGCTGAATGACATGACAACACGATGAGACAACAGGAATCGGGTGTGAGCAATGTGCATTAGACTATATCGAAGAAGCAAACTTGCTCAACATATTGCATTGTGATAGGTACTGTTTAAGCATTCTCCCAGAAAGGATCTTCCTCCAGCATTTCTTCCGTCTTGGCAGTTTCACGTTACAAAATCCTGTGTGACCCAGGAAGGAGATGGACTAGGTTTATTAATTAACTTAAGATTATCGGGCTTGATCGTTTTTCCAGGAAGAAAGCTCGAGAAGACGCTCGCAAGTGTGGAGCACGCCTGATGCGATCTTTATTTCATTTACAACTAATTTACAAAATGTAGAATTTTACTTTGTTCATTTGCTAAAATCTTTGTCGCTCAATTTTCACATCTTACTGCATTTACTGTCTTGAAAATTCTGATCGTCTCCATGATGTCTTAACGGCTTTTCTATTATTATAATCAGTGCGGTAATCTCATGACTCATGGCAGCTAATGTATTCACTGAAAACTTCAGTTCCTACACCAAATTTGAGCCCTTCGGCACAGAAAGTTTTCTGTGGATTTCGTATTTATGTTTGAAACATTTTTAATGAATCGCATACAACTGCAGAATACAGATATGATTTAGATGTATTCTCTCAGTAGTGTTGTAGATAGATTTAGATTTGTAGATAGACATATCGAACAGAAATTATTAAAATGTTGAAATGATTCTGGGATTTGTGTAAACACAAATTTCTTGGAAAGCTGTAGTTACGAGTGATGACAAGAAATCTTCGTTGAAGGGAAGATTTCTCTCTTCAGAGAGTTTCAGAAGGGAGATGTGGATGGTATTGGTGTTCTCAGCTCATCGTTCATTGTGTGCATTTTATTTTGTGAGCATGAACTTTATCATAAGCAAACATAAACCGTAAACTTCGCAGACCAGGTAAAAGCATTTAATTGGGTATGAGCTTACTCGCTCCAATATTTTGTCCGCATAGGAGACTAACAATGGACAAGTGGATTTTGAATTTTGATTAGGCTTAAGATGACTAACTTAGCCATGTGTCGTGCACTAGTAACTAACTGAAAGGAGCGTTTCAATTTTGAAGATCTCACTAATGAAGATTAGTTTAATAAGTTGAATACAATAAGGATGTTTATTTTGTTTATCTGTCCTAAAGTTGATATTCTTTTTAGCTAAATTTCTGTTATTCTAAAGATCAAAACTATCGCATAAGCATAGTTTCCGTAGAATTAATTGTCTCTAATCCTTTACTCGGAAGAGATAATGCGCGTAATGAGACAGCGTAATGAGTTGCTAGCACACATCTCCACCGTAATCAAAACTCCTTCTAAGCTTCTGGCTGAAGAATAAACTATATCAAAGCATCATTTTTAAGCTTTCATCGCTTATGACAAACTTTGTTCCTTTCAAGGTTTGTTACATTTTAACACTAAAGAATAAAAATACATTTCTTTCTGAATCTGTGAAAGTGTTCTGCTGTGAGAAAACTTGTTGAAAGTAGAGCATAGGAAGTATCTCGATGAGTATGCACATATCCAACACTAATCTCTGATGATGTGGATGAATACAAGACACAAGGAATCTCCATTGAAGCGTCGTAGAGATTATGTGTACGTAGGCAAAGACTACAGAAAGATCCTCTCATCCACTTGACTTGTATGCCTCTCCTGCCGTTGTCTACGAGGTGAAGGAATGAAAAGCTTTTAATCTCCATCGGTCTATGAAAAAGACGATACAGAGCGGATGGAGATGGTGGAAACTTGAGACTTTATTATCTTCCCCGTTCATCTTCATCGCCTTCATCCATAAGAAATATACACGGCGAGAGGTACATTTTTGAAACTAAATATACCAACAAGAGGTGAAAGTGGTTCGTTTTAGTGGCGGGTGATAAGCCTCAGCAACCGTGGAGAAAGAAATTCTTATATTCTTGAGTCTTGACCTGTGCTAACAAAATTGTGGTGGCGTGAGACAGTTCAAGGCAGTTGTATCCATTAATTCTGTAAGTTATTCACACCTCTTCTTTGGGAAGGACTCATCTTGGAGTTCGTTTTGACTTTGCAATAAACCTTTTACCCTAGTTCTCAAGATACCCCTCACTCTGAGTGACTGTGGTCATTTAATGTTGCATTCAGATTTTGATTTCGTGTTGCATTTCTGAACTGATAATCGTCGACCTTCCTTCAGTTGCCTTCAGCAGATAAGTCAGTGAGAGAATAGTACTCGACTCACTTTTAGATTGAAAGCAAGAAAACCTCAACTTGCTGTACTATTTGTGTTTACACAGCAAACACACAATCTCTTTCGTACTTTCTGCGAAAAGTAATAATATATCTGTCTCCCTCTCGTCTGCACGGTTCTGTGGTAGATTTCTTTCCACACGGAGGACTGAACTGATGTGGTG
>JAQGBV010003002.1:0-10122 GCA_034698685.1 Isotomurus pseudopalustris | reverse complement strand
TTCAAAGTTTGAAGTTATACGGGAACGTCTTTAAGACCATCGTTAAGTGTGTGGTTAAAACAGGTGAGGCAAGTTTTATCATATATTGTAGGTTGAAGGATGAGAAGAGGTTTGAAGAGAGTCCAATAATAATGGAGGTACCCACAGTCCACAGTAAGGGCCACCCAGTGGGTTCCAGTTAATGAGAACTTAGTCTTGTCTGGTAGTTTTCTTGGAGAGTACGAAATGTGTACTTGTTGGTAATATTATAGAAGGCAGGAGGATAAGGAATCCTCGTTATAAAAGGTTTACCTGGGCGAGAGAGGAAGAAAAGGAGTAGAATAAAAGTTGTAAAAATACCCTGAGGGTGTCATAAAGGACAAAGTTAGGAATGGAGCAATTTTCGACAGGTAGGAAGATAAGAAGGAAGGAGTTTCTTGTAGAGCCCTTAGGAAAGGTAGGAACTTTTGGGGAGATGATGATGATGGAGTGTGTTGCTGTGTCCATGATCTCAGAACAAGGATTTGTGTCCTTCCTCATTGGAAGGGATAAGGTTTGGTCAGGAGAGAGAGAGAGAGAGGTTTGGTCCCCACAGGTTTAGTACCAAAGATGAAGGAGGCTTCATCATCATCGTCATCAACAGGTAGAATGGAGGGTGAAGATCCGGATTAGGGCTTTAACATTGAATTGCCCATTTGATATGAGAGAGAGAGATAGGCTTCTTCAGCCTACCTAACTTTCTCAAGCTGCTACTACACTACCTGTCGGTTCGTCTTAGCTGCCTGCGTGAGTGTGTGTGTATTTCTTGCTTGCTCAGGTATTATCCACAGTGAGTAACAATAATAGGAGAGTCGAGCAAGGTAAAGGTAACTAATCTTCAGGTAGGGCGAGAGAACAGGAGAAAAAGAGTGACTGAGTACATTCCTTCATGTTCATGTAAAATTCAAGTCTTTACTAAAAGTTTCTAACAATGGTGAATACATAAAGTAATTGTGGAGGAACTGTGTAAAGTAGTATTAAATGGAAATCTTCTTAACTCTGGAACTGGACGAGCAGAGAGAAGAGATGCGAGGACGATCGAGGCTCCTGTAGACTCTAGGCTTCGTATATACCCATCATCATCATGATAACGTACTTTACCTTTCTTTTCAGCAGTCCTTTGTCTTCGTAATTTGAATGAGGAAAGAAAGGTCTACCTACATAATGGTTGTTTCATGAGCCAAAGCGTTCATCTTTTATATGCAAGAAAGATGTTTTTCTTCATTACACCGTACATTGTGCATTTGTGCTTGTCTATGCGTCGAAACTTAACGTGATTTTATTCACATCACCAGTTTGTACTTTTACAATAAGGGAAGGAGCTTTTCCATAAGGATAAAATCTTATTATTGCTTTTGGGAGGAAATGGTAAAAGACAACTGGTTTTAACCTGAGGTACTCCTTAATTTTGTCATCTTGTGTGACGTTTCTAGCCGAAGAAGGGGAAGGCGAAAGGGTGTGAAACTTATTTTGGTTTATTATATAGGTTGTTTCATATTTTCCGTAACTAAAAGTGTACCAAGGTAAATCTGCATGTTGACCGAAATCGGGTTAAATGATGTATAAAGTTTGAAATGCACTTGTTTGAGTATCAACAAAGTGTAAAATTATGCAGCGTAAGGAATATGATATAGTGATGCTTCATCATCATGCATGATCGTATATTATTATTGTGTGGGTTGCCTTCTTTCTTCATATGATCGTCATTTCATGATCCGCATGATGATCTAACATCTTTCAACCCAATCTCGCGTATCTCTATAGATGTGTGTGTAGTTTCTTCTCTGCATCTTAGTTCTTCCTTAACAAACTCACAATATCCTTCGTCATCCTCCATCCATCTACAGTACATATATTACATATGTATATATGTTTACCACCTATTCGTGGTCCAATGCATTGAGGTGAGAGATTAGCTGGTTCTCTCTCTCTCCTGCCTGGTCCTTCTTTCCGTACTTCTTATGTATCTTGTAGGTTGGTGTCTTAATGCCATCGTGTTATTCTTTTTTACTTAATTTTTTATTATCTAACTGAAGTTTGAAGTACGAGAGAGAGGACAGGACTCCTTACACCACACCAAGTTTGTAGTAAGACGAGAGAAGTACATGAAAGCACGACGATGGGATGATCGTTCTTTAACTTGCCTTAGAAGCTGGCTCTCTTATGAGAAGAGATCCTGTCCCTTATATTCAACCAAACTTACACGTCTCCGTGAGTGTGTGTAGTAATACTACTGCCACTTCTACACACAAACCAAGCTGTATTTTTATGCATGGATATGAAAAAGTTTTGAAAAGTTGATGTCTAACTTGCTTCTTGTCTAGTTCTTTACCTAGCCTTTATAAGTTCAGTAGGTTGTTCGATCGTTCCTCTTTTCTGGATTTGGGTTCAGTTAGATTCATCTAGCTTACAATTAAATAAGACCCTTATTCTCTACCTGAATTAATTGGTTCAACCTTTAGAGTTTGACTTTTTTTGTATAAATAAAAGTATCACATCGAAGTGGAAGTTGTGTAATTGATACTTGCTAAGTCACATGTCTTCAGATATCTCTTAATCTAAGGTTAAATGACTCATACTTTGTCATGATTTAAACTCCAAAGTTCATGTAAGTTTGGATTATTACATCAGATCATTTTGTTCACACGAGTCTTCGTGGATTTATCATGGCGTATGTGTTTAAAACAGTTCGGACTTCTCGACCTTCTTTAAGTGAGAAAACGCAGTTCTTTGAACTAGGTTATAATTACTTTGTGTGCAGCAGACAGTAAGCTTATGCACGGAGTGTGTGATTTCTGTAGCATTTGTTTGTGAAGCTATAGCTTTGTTTATTGTGTACACAAAAGTTCCATACACCAACAAGACTTTTGCTGAGTGTCTTGTAGATTAAAGCTATACGGCTGCACGATTAGGTCACAGGTGAAGGAACTTAATTTATTGATAGAGTGGATGAGTGTCCAATTAAAGTTTCTTATGCATTCGACGATTCATCATTGATACTTTGAAATCATCTGAAATCGCAATTGAACACGCACGTTCTAAATATACAAATATTCTCGTCGGAGGTTGCACGCGTATATGTTCATATTTTATCACTAGTAGGGTTATGAATACTTTGTAAGATGTTAATTATCGCATTCGTTAATCTGTAGAACTGTCTCAATAATCGTGTAAAATTGTTTTGTTGCAGCTACTAAATATCACATGAAACGGTGACCTTCCTTGTGACAATCTACGGGAAATCCCGTTGCTGTGTTGTGATATCATCAGTGCCTGGAAACATTTAACCGGACAAGATGGCGACAGGAGGAAGTGGAGTACCGAATCCGGCGAAAAATCAAGTAATTCATATCCGAGGAGACTCAGACTCTGAGTTGCAAGCTTTATTTGATTCCGTACTGCAACCCAACGCTTCCAGAAGACCTAAACAAGTTCCTCTGAGGCTCCGAAAGCTTCCTGATTCATTCTTTAACCCTCCATCCACGGGCTCCAAATCTCCGTCCCTCAGTGTTAATCATTCGCGTGAAAACTCAGTAGATTCCACACTCAATTCTGTCAGGTATGAGTTGGTCAGTTAAGGACTTCATTGGCTTATTAATTAGTAAATAATAATTGGCATAAATAATTAAACGTGTCTTGTCCTCTTGTCATAAACTGAAACTAATTTGATTCGTGTTAATTTTTGGGTATTATTTTAGGAGAAGTCCTTTGAATCCGGGAGCTCATGGAGCGAGTCACTCAAGGGCCCATAGTTCCCCTGCATCTTTCGAGCAAACGATGTCGGTGGCAGCTACTCAGATTGGTCTTTCACTTTCACAATCCGGAAGTGCGAGTAATTTGTCTGACGACCCTTTACCCCCAGGGTGGGAGCAATCGTGCACTGCAGAAGGCCAAATCTACTTTATCAAGTAAGGATTGATTGAAGATAATAGTTTTGTTCGTAGCGATTAGATAAAGAATGGAAGAATGGAGAAGTAGTGGGAAGCTGTAGGAGTATAGGGCGTCTCACTGTCGGTCCGCGTTTAGGTGATACACTTGTCTCTTTGGATTTGGACCGAATAAAAAAGCGTGTCCTCGAAAGTTCAGCAGTGGTGCTGGGTGAATTTCGTTGTTCCACAGGATGTTGATATTGATATGATAATATTGATAAGTAGTGTAATTGAAGTTATTGTTTTTGTAAGAGGCAAATGAGATTTCCTGTGTATTCAAAAGAAGATAAAAGAACATTTGTTTGCATGGATGTCGTGCACAGGCCGAATGCATTTCCATGAATTAGGTAGATGAAGATTTAATTGACTAAACTTTGTTGGAGGAAGACATGAATGAATGAGTAAAGGAGTCTAAAGAGGAGAGGATGTGCATTTGAAGAGATGAGAGTGCTGTCGAAAAAGCTTAAGCAAAGAGTAAGATCAACTGAGGTACATGCATTTATTTTTGGGTTCGAAATGAGTCATCGTCGTCATAGGTTAAGTTGAAGAAAGTAAAGATGAAGACGGAAGGAGGAGGAGGAGGAGGTGTTGGTGGTTCCGTAGAGGAAAGAGAAAGAGCATCATGAGTGCAAAAAGAGAAATAACATGAGGAGATGATGATATGATTTTGCGAATCGGGTTAGATTTCGTAGGAAGCAAGAAAAAGCACACAGATTAGGGAAGAGATGAAGTAACTTTGAACTTTTGAGAGAGCGAGTTTGGATTGAGATGTAGAAAGGAATAAAAAAAAAGTTCTAACTGGAGCTTTTTGCCTCATTTGTAGCCATATAACTCGAAGTACAACGTGGGAGGATCCTCGAAAAGCTCAGAATCAACAAATCCTTGCAGCAGTTGGGAATGGGTCCGCTGGATCGAGTTCATCATCTCTATCTGCTCAATCAAATGCGTCTGGTGGTATCCAAACTGCAGGGACCGCTGTGGGCCCTTTGCCTGAAGGATGGGAGCAAGCTATCACTCCTGAGGGTGAAGTTTACTTCATTGATCATATGAATCGTACTACCTCCTGGTTTGACCCGAGAATCCGTAAGTTGATCTCATAATCATTATGAAATCCAGCCGTTCTTAAATAACCTCTACTAGTCGTACGCCACGAATGAAAGCTTTATGGAGCCAAGAGTAATAAGGAAATTATGAGTGAGCTTCAATAAGCATATTTATTATGACGCATTCAAATTTTATTTCTAGCAGAGACCCTGAGTAGGGCTGACAAGACAGTCTTCGTTTCGTTTTGATTGTAGTTGTTCATTGTAAAGTTCGACATTGTATATTATCGTTTTCTTGTGATGAAGTCTGTTTATAAAAGATTTAGCAACTCCTTATTTTCGCTTTATATATATATGAGTCAGCTATATACTTCTTGGAACCGTGAGAACAAGCAGACTCTTATTGATGAGTAATAAGTAGTTTAAGCTTAAAAATTATTTCTTGTTTGTCATTGCAGCGGTTCATCTTCAACGTCCTGCTGTCCTTACTCAACAGCTTAATGCAGCAGCCTTAGCACAAGCAAATGCAAATGCAGCGGCTGCAGCAGCAGCTGCCGCTGCTGCAGTGTCTGCAAGCTCCAACCCTGTGGCTGCACCACCTTCTGCCGTAACAGGAGCCACAGCTTTGTTGAATAACCCAAGCATACAACTCACTCGGCAGCAAGAACTACGACTTCAGCAGCTACAGTTAGAGAGAGAACGGCTTAAACTGCGTCAGCAAGAAATAATGCAACAAATGGAAAACGAGAAGGCGAGATTAAGGCAACAAAGTCGACTTCAAGTAATTAAAATAGTCAAGCTCGATTATAATAACTAATACGTTTTTATATGAGTGTAATTAAATTTCGATTGTGTAATTTTAGCAAATGGAAGATGGTGTCGAATTAGATCCATTCTTAGGTGGATCAATGGTGAACAATCCATCTACTCCAGGCTCAGATTTCCACTCCCGACAGGAATCTGCGGATTCAGGCCTTGGGATGGGAACATCCTATTCGTTGCCAAACACTCCGGAAGACTTCCTGTCCACTATGGATGACAATATGGACACTATAAGTGGTGTGTACTATGCTCCGACACTTTACTACTATCCTCACCCTGCTAGTCAAAATCATTAAATTTGAGTATAATAATTTTCTCTTATGGGACAATCGATGATCTTTCCTTCTTCTTGCCTTCTTCACCCTGCATTGTTTTACTTTCACGCAAGATTTAGATAACGACAACTTCATAAAATTTCTAATAAGCTTATGAAAGATTTGCAAACTGAATCCAGCATTGAAACAAAATTTGTACGCTTTCAAGTGATTCTTAAGGTAATAAGTGGACCAAAACTTCTTATTCTGTTTAGTAATATTAGTTGCTTTTACTTAAAGTGCTTCTACTCAGTCCTTTATATTAATGTGATCAACTTTGTTGGACCTGAAATTGAAATAACTGATTGATTCCATTTTGCAGAAATCGGGGGATCTATAGACGCACCTGATATTGGGCCTTTAGGAAACGATAATTTGGAATCAACGGACGATCTCGTTCCTTCTCTCCAGCTTTCTGAAGAGCTTTCTAACGAGCTCCTTGATGAGATGCAATCAATTATCAACTCCAAGTCTGACAACACTATGACATGGCTATGATGCAAATAACTTTTCATTCTAAAATGACGATATCATCAAAGTAACTTAATCTAGGTATCGAAATTCTTCCCATCGCATCAGTTATTATTACCATTTATCTCTCTTCAGTGACCATTGACATGTTGTTTTTACTCGGAGTTTGGTATCATCATCTCTGGGTATTCCTTTAATTTTAATACTTAACTACATTATGTAAATTACAATGAAACGTATTTGTTAAAGTAGGTTATGAAAATGTGGTTCGGGTTACAGATAATTCCTTACTATGCAATTTCATTATAAATACATTTATAATAACAGTGCCTTATATTCTACCTGAATATTAACAAAACCCGTCCATTTTCCTAATCATCATTATCAAAGCTAAATTCAGTGTCTCAATCCGAGAGAGGTATGACAAAAATGTTATTATGCTGTATAAGTCTTTCTTGTATTACTGTGAATTGCCATACTACTACATTAAGTAATTAAGTTGATTTGACACTCTGTTTATAAAATAGCAATCGAAGGCAAAAGGAGTAATAAACATTACGTTACGCTACATACTTAGTTAGTTCGAGAAGTACAAACATGCTGCAATAATAATGTTTTTCTTAATGTGTTTTATGATGCAGATAGGCGAAGAGTTCTTTCGTGATTGTCTTAAGACAAAGGATTTTACTAATAAATGTATTTGTGTGTGCAGTGAGGGTTGCGTGATAAACACAATTCTACAAGTTGAATAGACAAAGCTATACTATCAATAACAACTATTATGTACCATTAAATTTTAGAACTAAAACGAGTATTACAGAAGAATTATGTACTAACAACAAGATCAAACTTCAGACAATAGACCATTGACAACTCATCAGAAATATCACTATTTGTGCAAGTAATTTGTTTGTGATAAAAAGGATAAAAGCTAAATTACAAATATTCTATGACACTGTGCATGCTATGCAAAAGACTAAAATTGAAAATTGTTATCCGGGCCTTATAGCTTAGTATCCAAATGGTAGCGATGTATGTGAGACAACTCAGAGATCTTTGTAATTGATGATCAGGGATAATGCAATCTCTGGGTAACGGTAGTATGGTATGTTGTTGTACACATTGTATTTAAATCCAACTATATATTATTTATGAAATTGATTATTTATCTAATAGAAAACTGTAAGCAGTTACAGAAATAATGATTTTTAAGAGGTTACGCAGCGAGTGGCTTATTGAAACTCAACACGCGATAGAAATCGAAGTCTTCCAACATTGTACATAAATATGACAATCTTTATGCCTCAGAAGAACTGGCAATCTGTCGGTTTGCGTGAAGATGAAAACACTGTAATCATACATTATCATGAGAAAGAGCTATACCTAAGTTATTTATGCAGATTATGAGAATGCGCTGTAATTTTAATGACAACGTTAATGGTGGTAACGATGAAGAAGCTTAAATGTGAGAGTAGTTTATAAGAAGACTGATGTGTTTTGAGTTTTGAGGTTCATACGAGAAAGATATTGTATTTAATGAAACGGTTTAGTAGAAAGCTAGATGTTTATGCAGAGATGTATGACAGAATTATAAGAGGTTCGCAAAGTGTACTTAATGTACATGTAAATGTGCAACGTGAAGAAAGAGTTTATCATGAAAATATGTGCCTTTGACAATGTAACTGTCGTAGAGTTCATGTAATCCGTGTCCCTAGGCTGCTACACGCAGCTATTTAATTATTCAGTAGAAATCATTAAAGTTATTGTCTATTGTCGTATTTAGAATTTAGGTAGATGATGTTTGATAATAAAATGAATATCTAAACGAACTTTGCTGTTAAAAGATTTACTTTTATTCAGATTAATATTATTACACGTTCACTGAAAGTTATTATGCGTGTAAATTCAAGAAAGGATAAGTACTAAAGATTTATCACTGAATCTCCTTTCAACAACTTGGACTAACTAAAATATAATCGCAGCAAGTTGACTCTCGTTGTTTAGAGATTCGAAGCAATAGTGTGTACCAATAAATTGGTATTTTTGCATTAGATTGCGCTCCATCATGGCTATTTATGGCTGACTAAAATGAATTAAAGGTAACTTATACAAGCTCGCTGGGGGAATAAAACAATTACGAGCCAGTAATAATTCCGAAACCGATCCCGGCTGCGAATGCAGCCATGAACACTTGAAGATCTTTAACTCTCGGATCATTTCCGGTGGTCAGTTTTTGGTACCATCGGCGACCATTTCGATCTGCACGGTCCACTAGAGCTTCAGCTCTGTCGGCAGCTTTGTTTAATTTGCTCTCCAACTATAAAATTTATTCGTAATGAAATTAATAATTAAAAACGAAAGCACTGTTCATTGTTTATTGCGTATAATACACTTATGACATGGAACTAATTGACACAATGTCAGGGTTAAAAGCACAAGAAGATGACATGATATCTAACGGTAATATCCCACCGCTAAAGGTTATGACGATATATTAACAGAAAATAAAATCTATTTCAAAGCTTAAAGAATCTACACAAATCTTCCAGGAGGAATAATTTGGTAGGTCATTCTGAAAGGCCGTTTTAGTGAATTTGGGATTTCTAAGACGAAGCCATTCCAATGAGAAAGCCACCAACAAAGCCCATTGTTGTGTACGTGTGTTCTTGCGCAAAAGTGTAAATCTAAAACAAATAAACAGAGAAAGATTTTAAGCAAGGGAATTAACAACATTACAAAAGTGACACTAGGTTAGTGAAGCATGGATGCATTGAGGTTAGTAATGCTGTTAATTCATGCATGCATTAAAATGAGCAAACTTGTGTTTGGAAACAAAAATTAGTCCATGTCAGGTAGAGGTCTGAAAAAAGTATTTATACCAACCTTGTCGGTCCAGTCTTTTTTCCCCTTCGCTTCTTTTTGAATTTGCTTTTGTATTTTTTCCACATCCTTATTCAATGTATTCCAGTTAATCTGCATCCATCAAGGGACAAATCAATTGACACTTTCGTAATACTATACTTTCGTAATTTGATAAATCCTAATCGTTCACAAGGAACTTACGTTAATATATCCCTTATGGTTGGCAATCTGCAACAGAATGATTCCTCCACCGACAGCAGTTGCTGCAGCTTTACCAACTTTCATAGCGAGGAATCCAGTCACCCTGAAATCGTAAGGGGGAAAGTATATGATGAATTGATCGAGTAGCATATTAATCTCGACATTAAGCTATCACTGTAAACTGTTTTCAGAATGAACCTACCATCCCGACACTCCTCCAAGGAAGACCTGTCTAGGAACATTCCCTTCACCTCCGTCGACTATCTTCTCAATCCACGTCTCCAGTTCCTCCGTTGTCGAACTCGAAGACGGAGGGTTGTTAGTAGCTGACGGCATCTTCAACTGTAATCAACCTTGAAAAACCTTTTTCAGTGTGTCATATGATTAGTAAAAAAATCTAAATCAGACGAAATCTTCTAAGCTATAGTTCTAGCCTAAAATCAGTCATCTGAAGTAATACAC
>JAQGBV010003001.1:0-10128 GCA_034698685.1 Isotomurus pseudopalustris | reverse complement strand
GGCAGGTTGCTGCAGAACTTATCAGGATATAAGTCCATGAGTTATCATGGCAGGTTGCTGCAGAACTTATCAGGATACAAGTCCATGAGTTATCATGGCAGGTTGCTGCAGAACTAGCGAAACTGTATCAGGATCAGGATATAAGTCCATGGGGGTTCATGGCAGTAGTTCAGGAGTTTTGAACGAGATAGAACTGAAAAGCTGAATGGAGAAAGAAGTGACCTCAGGGATTTACCGGAGTTATGGTGTAATTTAAAACTGCTAGACTGCTACTTACTACACTGACCACAATAGTATTGACAGAGGTATGGAAGTGGCCGAATCGGAAATGGTAAGAAATGCTCCTTGATTCAGGAATCCGTGTCTCTTGATTCGATTTCCACTTTCTACTCCTGAATAGTTTTACTTCCTTTTCACATCCGCTGTGTTCTTTTAGAAACAATTTGTCTGTAGAAAAGATACTATCCAAGCTGTGTATGGTACTGCAGGCCCAGTAGGCAAGTATAATTAGGCACAGGTAAAATGTAGTTTATTGGGATGTTTCAAACTGACAGTTCAGTTTCTAACATAAAGAGGTTTCTAAAACCAGTTTCTCATAAACTGGAAGAGTTTGATTTCTTCAACATAGCAATGCGAATTTCTGATGGTGGGTGTAGGCGTAGGTTAGTTGGGGTTTATAAACGGCTAGTAGTAGAAATTTTCAGTCCTCGTTTAGTTCCTAATGACATGACACAGAGTATCAAGTATATGCAGTTCATTACCTGGTTGAGTAGTTCGTTATTTAACTGATAAGAGCTCACAATCCTACATACATCGTAAGCATCGCATGAAAAACCTATTTTTGGTTTCACACTAAACGAAGCTTTGTTTCCGATTTGTGTTCCAGGGACGACACTTCCATCCAATGCTCCAATGCACTACGATGGTTGTAAAAGTCCCAAGACGCTAAAATTGGCTTACCTCAGCACGTCCGTGATTTCGGGTAAAATTACTGCACACAAATGCGTAACTACTGCTACCGTGATGCAAAAATTTGAAGTTCAGTCCGTCTGATTACCATTACAGCTTAAAAACACCGCTAATTGAGTTAAGAGCTGCTACTTGTGAGCCGCATGCAATACGGATGGATTTATTGTGTGAGAAAGAGAAGTGAATCTCATGTAAGTATGGTATGGTCAAGCAAATGAGTATGATATTTAAGTGTGATCCTTATCGACGGCATTAAAGGTCTCATTCCTCGTCGTTCATCACTCCGTACTTCAAAAATTCTGAATAATAGATAGACACGTGTTAGGATACAGCGCTTAGTTCGTTCAGTCCTATAGTTTTAATTGGTTATTTGGTGGTTACCTCTGTAGTAGTCATCCTTCAATTGCATTCTATCGAATATTTCGGTGTCCACGCATTCTTTCTCGGACCACATTCCTCCAAGATAATCAGGCAATAGACTTGGATGAACGTGAGCATGAAGCGATTCCAGACTGTTGTGTAAAAGTATCTGAGGAAAAAAAGTTGAAATTGCAAGTCGGATTCAATTAGGCCGTCTTTAACTCCAAATCGAACCACATAAGTAGTAATGTTGCATATACTTTATTTTTAAACTTCTCACTCATAAAACTCTTGAAGATCTTCAGAAAGATGTTGAAGGCCATCGAATTACTGACGAAGTGAATCTCATCGCACTTGATTGGAAATGAATCCTGTCATTTAAATATGAATTTTAAACAAAAACAATTCTGAGATCCGGGTTTTGATACTTGATTGAAAACAATTAAAACGGAGGTCCTACTTCCAGAATTTTAACAGACGCAATCATACAGTCTTTGCTTGCCATCGCTCGAACATGATTCATGGTAAAGTCTCTATGGTCTGCTATGTACACTATGCCATTTCGTTGTGTGTCTTCCGAAACCAATGCTTCATCGAACAAAAGCATCATTGAAACAAAGGATTGTTCTGCAGTTACTTTTTTCCAATCCCACTTCGCTAAATGCATTAAACGTGCATTGTTAAACTATTTTAAAGGGTTAATTCAGACTCAATGCACGTTAATTTTAATTTCAAATACGTGTTCGAAAAAGAATAATTTTTCGTCCTAGAGCATCTCTTGCCTTCAAAACTGATTTTAAGCTAGCGTTGTAAATATTCTCCCAGTGTAGACTTGGCAGAGTCATATCTTTCACTCCAGAGACGCTAGTGTGTCTCAATCCACAACTTTTTATGTACTACATGCGGATCATAATTCACACCTTAATTTGTTATTTGTTGAAGATTACGCTTAGTTAGTTTAAATTTTACCGTTGTTGCGGATTTGTCTATGTGGAAGTCACAAGCTCTTAGGCATCTCAAGTAAACCTCTTGGTCATAAGCAGCTGGATGCAGTTTCGTTTTTGGACTTAAGCCTTTAAAAAATCAAGACCAAATTGAAGGTTGATGTTATATGTATTTTTAGAGGTTAATTACGTAGTATCGTTTGCTTAAGCTCAGCAATCTGCAATGGAAAGTTTTCTTCAGTTTCTCCAGCCCTCAGAATATTGTTACGTCGAATTGTGTCTAAGTGTTCTGCTACAATCTTCGCTTCCATTGGAGTTGTTGAATTGAAAACCATTGGAAAATATTTTTATACAGTAAATTCTGCACTCGTTCAATGACAAAACTGTAGTGGTATGTAAAATTAGATGAGTAAGCTGATGTGTAAGTCCTCTGGTTGTCTTAGACTGGGATTAAAGCAACTAGGGCAGTTGCAGTGCAAGTTTCAATGTCTTATCTTTAATACTGATTGTCTGTCCAGCAGGAGTTATGTATTGAGGAAAATAGATTTATTGACCTTGTGAATCTCTCAGCAGCATCAATTTATGAATTTATACAACTTTTCTGGCGATCCTTATTTTCCGTCATAAATACAAAATAAATGTCCGTCTTCGTTCAAATATTTACCATTTTATTCGGAGCAAATGCAGTACAAGCATATTTGATCAAATGTACCATCTAGCTAATAAAATTTAAATAGCATCATTAATTATTGTAGTCGTAGGGAAGCAATTCTCAAACCCGAAACCATTTTAATATTATACTGCGTTAAATTTACGATAATACTCAGGTGTATTTGTTTTGTATTAAAAAGAATCGTTGCATTCTAACTAGAATCACTATCAAGTCACCAGTATCTTTCTTCAGAAGAGGAGTAACATCGGAAGTTTACTAGTATCCATACTTCAGAAACTCTGAAATTAATAAATGAGTGTTACAAGTAATTCCGTTAGAAAAGCAGATAATAAATTAATACCTTTATAATGAAGATCTTTCTGCATGATTCTCTCTACAATAGACATATCTGCATACTCATCATCTGCAACACTTCCCCCAAAGCACTGGGGTAAAAGATTCTTATCTACTTTAATACTTTTGTGGAGGGATTCCATATTGTGTCCGTGGATTAAAAGCTTAAGAATTTGAAAGAAAGAAATTAATTGGAGATTAAACTTCGGTATGAAAATTTAGTAAAGAACTTAGAAAATGCACTTACTCTTTTCTTCATCTTTTCCTTCATAAATGGCTTAGCACAGGCGTAGAGCATATTAAAAATATATGGGTTGTTGATGATATGGAACTCCTTGAATCTTGCTGGATAAGAATCCTTAAACGATAGAGTAAAGCAAACATAATTTATTATATATACCGGGTTATAAATTGTTGTTGAATTAAGAAATTCCTATTCTCTTGAGACGGTAAAAGATTAGTAACGCAGATCTTGCCTGTATGACTTGGAACATCGCTTGTATCTTCGCTACACTAATAGACTTCACGTGTGCAAATGATAACCCTTTGCAATCTCCGATTATAACTATTCCTTGCAGTTGTGTGTCTACTGATGCGGTGATTTCATCGATCATAAGACTTAAACTGCAAAGAGTTTGTTCAAATGTAGCTTCCTTCAGATTCCAATTTTCTGTTGAATTCATTGATTGATTAAGTTCAGTTGTTTAGTGTGAAGAAACTGTAATGGTTATAATGTACGTACCAATTCGAAGCGCAATAACTTGTCGGCCTAAATTATCTCGGAATTTTAAGGTGGAAGCGAATCTTCTGTCAAACAAAGGTTTGTATTCACTTGTATTAGTGAATTGGTTTAACAATTCTCCTATACTCCCATGTCGGATAAGGCAGAATTTCTGGTACTAATTACGAAGAGAAATTTTTTGTTTTTATTTGTCTTCAGGACAAGACTTTAATCTTTGAATGGTCGTACGTGTTTTTGTGCAAAATCAAACTTACCAACTTTGCTGCACGAGGCAAGTCATATTTTTTTGCACGCAGGCATCGCAAGTACACGTCAAAGGTTGGAGGATGCAAAAGTATTTGAGGATTTTCTAGGGAAAAATCATGGACATTTGATATTTTTTATTTTCAAGCTAACGACCTACTTAATTAAGTGTGTGTGTTAGAATGTACTTGTGCTGCTTTGGCTAAAATATATGGCGTGTTCTATAAAATGATTTTTAATTACCTTTTGCAATCAAATCAATTAAGTTTTGCACTTGCTGCGGAATTTTTTCTTCTACTTCGCCTATTTCCTTCTTAGTTTTCTCCCGTAACTCTTCTAGTCGCTTATCTTCACTGGTATCGTTTAATTCTAAGTTGTTTCTAATTGCATAGTTAGAATACTTAGAATCTGGAATGTGTGTGTCTTCAAAGATATCCATAATTACAGATTTGCGGGATCGACAGCTTCCCGGAATGTATTGCAAAAGTCGCAAATATGAATTAATGATCGACTTCACACACTTACATACGAATGAGATGCACAAGTCACTTCTGGTTGAATGAGAACTTACTCTGGGTTTCGATAACCGATGAATTATCTGTTGCAATGTCCAGTAAGTCCAGTCAGACCTTGGAGACAAGTTTAGAACTGAATATACAACGCTTCCTTGTGCTATTCTTAACTATTATGCAATACAAACATCTAAATATCTGTTACCACACTGGGCATGGGAACCGTGTGAATATTTACTTAATTCAGTTTATTCTCTCCTTACTCCTTTACAAACATAGCAGGCTATAGTTTAAGCTCACATATGTGCTGACTCATTTAAGTTGTTTAATTTTCCAGCCTGATTTTTCGTATTTTCCTGGTGCTGATGTAAATAAATCAAGAAGTTTTTCTAGAATTACAAATTGCACTTCACCTACTGAATTAAGAAACAGGTTGATTGCGAGCAAAAAGTGTTACGTAGGCAGGGTCTGCCGGCAGTGATGTATATTTTGGGCAGTGTTTGCACAGCCACAAACTTAGCACATGATTTGCAGTGGTATAGGTAATAGCTTGCAATTTTTGTAGTGAATTTTGCTTTATCAGTTTCAATGTGCTGCTCTGCTGTTCAGCTCAAGGCTGCGTTGTATTTCTGTATGCGACATACATAGCTTTAAAGTTTTGCAAAGTAGATAAAATTATCTTGATAAAGTGGTTGCTAAATACGAAGGGTAAGGGTTCATTCATTTGTATGGCCGTTCCAGTGGATTAGGCAATTGAAAATAATCCGTTGGTGAGAGTACTAATGAGCCATATGATGTCCTTGTTATTTGATATTTGTAACTATTCGGTTATGACTTACTGAAGGACTGGAAGGTTGCAGCGTAGTAAGAATGCGTTATTTTGTGACTGACTTCGATAAATTGACTCCTTGTTCTTATCTATCTAGTTTGACATAGATTACACTCACTGCAAGTTAAAATATGATTTTTTTTCTGTAACATTATGTACACTCTGTCAGGCTGTGATTTGAGAAGTTGAGAGTTGAGATGATTTTTATAGATATTTATATCCTAGAATCCTAATTGTTTAGGATCCTATTAAGAGAAGATGTAAGGTGACGTAAAAGATAGGAATCTCATATGCAAAATTGATGTCTGGTTGGATTTTCCTCAATCAAAGTGAAGATCATTAACGAAACTCGTGAAGTGGAAAAATAACTAAGTTTTTTGCAGTATAACTCAGGAAATGTCTCAACTGAAATCACCTGGTCTGGTCACTGGTCGTAGATTGTCTCAAGGATCTCGAGGGTGTCAGCTTCCATTTGTTTTGTCATTTGAATGAGTACGACTTCTTTTTTGTGTGGAAGCTATTAAATGCAAATTACAAAGGTGCTAAATTGTTATAATTACACTTGACCTATCCTCCTATCAGTTGCATGCCACCCATGCCACCAATTAGGTTTTCAAGAAGACGAACGCATGCAACAAAAATATTCTCGCTGTTTCCATCTCTCACGAAGCTCTAAAGTGCAGGTTAGGAAAGGATTGAGATTCTGTGAAGTACATCTCTCACTGCGATTGTGTCCTGTCTTCCTGCGTAATCTTAAATGTGTGTTTAAGTGGTTGCTAAAAGGAAACGCAAAGATGGATAATTGAAACAAATAAAAGCAAACCTGGAAAAGTTTCGCCCGTCAAGGTTCCTGAGTTCTAAATTTATTTACTATGCATTGCGACTTCAGTAATTTCTTAACATCAAGATGACAAGAGAGTCGCACTGACCACTAAACATAGTCTTGTATATATGTCGACAGCAGAAAACTAAAAATATTCTACATTAGTTGAGACTTGAATTATCTCCAAACCTCTTAAAGAAACGGAGAGTTTTCTTTGCATTCGCGATTACAAACGCACTATAAAGATTCATAAGCCTGGAATTCATAATGATATGAAGCGTATCCCTGTCTTAATAAATTCAAGGTAGACTTTACACGTGCTGAATCTTCGTACGTGTATCCGTCCGTTTGTGTGCATACGTGAAGCTGTAAGGTCTTCTGCAGAGGCTATTGATCTTCTGTGCTGTATATTTAATCGTCAAGTTATTTGTACAAGCGTAAGCACTCGTGTGTCTATAAGTCATAAGATGCTTTGTAGCAATAAATACTGGAAATATGAAAGTAAAAATCTTCTCGAAATGGTAACACACATCTTTCCCCAATTTCACGAAGATACCAAATTAACGTTTATTTCAGTCAGCCAGCATGACTTAATTCCAGGTTCAGTTTTCCTCATCTTGCATCTTGTATTTAATAACTTGTTATGATTAAAGCCGAATTATGATTATATAATCCATTCTCCAGTTGTAGTAAGTGTTGTACGTGCCCGATAACGAATCTGTCCAATCCAAAATGAGTGCTTGGGTGTTTTTAGTGCGCGAATGTTTACGAAAAAGAGAACAAAAAGAAAGAGATGATAATTACGAAGCCATCAAATGAGTCTCCTTTAACAGCAAAGTCTCTCTTGTCTCTTTAGTGAGTGCAATCAACTGTTTGCAGCATCCTTTTTAGTTTAGTTTACACTCACTTTATTCCCGTCTCTGTCTCTTGTGCTTAAATTGTACAAAGGATGCAAACATGAAATTGCCATATCTCATATATTAAAAAACCTCCCGTACGCGTGTACTTGTACTTTCAAGACTTCATAGTTCGTATGCAATGTATGCAATATTATGGCTGTATATTGTACAGCACGCATGGAGTGAGTGGAGAGTGGAGACGATGTATTAGACTTTTTTGTAAAGTAAAAAGAAAGAGAGCCTAGTAACTGAAGGCAAGACCATCTGCTCATCTCGTACCATTGCCGTTTCCGTTCTGTTCGACACGTCCTTCCTGCGAATAGGTAGAAGTAAAGGCTAGCAGCAAGGAATACAAAACATATTGATCTTTGTCCGCCTGGAGTAAACACTACATTTTGTCTTGGACAAAGTCAGTAGCAACAGAAGAGTCATAAACTCGTGTCTCGTGTGTGTGAGTGAAGATTTTTCACGCAATTTGTTTCTTTATGAACTGAAATCACAAATTGATTACGATATCAGGAAGGATGATGAGGAGACAGAGTGGCTGGTCGAGTGCTAAGTTGAAAGTAATACTGAGGATTTGAAGAATAAACTGGTTTCCGACTGGATCTCCACACACACACATTCACGAAAGTGAGCCAAGGAGAACAAAAACGAAGAATATCACATTTTTCGACTTGAGATCACTGTCAAGCTGAAGGTAACATTGTTGAATAAATGAATCCCTTGAACTTGTACCTTAACATGCTTCCTTGTGTGTGGGAGAGCAGATTTAGCATTGATTTTTAACGTGGAGACACACTGAAATAAATGTGATACACACTAATCGTATTGTGTTGTTGTATAAAATTTATGCGCAGTGTTAATATGGCATTTGTGCTGTGAATTGAGAACTTCATTCTTCATGACTTCATGAAGCTTAGTGGCATGGGAGTTACGGTTAAGTTGTATGTATTGTCTTTGATCGTAGGGAATTTTGAAGGTGGTTTACTTTCATAAAAATCGTTGACGTTAATTTACCCAACAACATTGGGAAATACTCTACATGCGTACACTTCCTTCTCATTGCATTCATTATATAGTGGGCTGTGCTGTGTGTTGTATGCTATTTAATATACCTTTTATGTGACTGGATGGCTTATCGTAATTGCACTCTTCCGAGTGAAGTGCATTTGACTATCTCGTGATGATTAGAAGAGCACGAACATTGTAATGATTTTACTTGAGAGATGGCTACATTCATGTATTCACACATCGTTGTAGTTCGCATTGGGAATGACTTCTGATTAGTTGCGTGTGCAGTCTGGAGTTCTGGAAGGAAGGAACCAGAGGAAATTGTGCATTGTTCTTGTTAGATTCATTTTCATTTGAAGTACTGAGACAAAAGTTGTGGAATAGTGGAAAGTCTTTAGATCTTAAGATCGGAAGGTCTTTAATGTTGAGTGGGTGCTAAACTACGAACTATTTGTGTTCTTGTGTTATTTTTATTAAAACCAGGTTCACTACTCACGTCAAGAAAACCGGATTATTTGATGTAAGTGCTATTAATGTATTGAGAAAACAGTTCTGGAGGTCCGTACGTCATCGCCATAATGCAGTAGACTGTTGGTCTCTTGACCTATAGCCTAAGACCTGGAAGCAAATGATAAGCTATTTTGCACGGCATCATAGGGTACAAAAGCCTGAGATGAGTATCTTGCAAGTTGTGTATTTTTGGAGTCATGAAATTTTGCTTTGAATAAGATTCATGCAGAGTTCAAGAAAATAAACCTTTTCGTTGGAAGTTGCGTAATGAATAAAGTATGTAGAGTACAACAACAAAGTGTGACGTGCAATACAAATATGAATAGTTTAAATTGCAATATTGAAGCAATAATAGCAAAAATATTATTTCAAACTTCGGTCGTTCGGTCCTACGGAGGCAAGCTAAGAAACCTATTCAGATTTACATCTAATTGCGGTACTTAAACAGACCTCGAGATTTCTTAATGTGTATTATCAGTTTATCAATATCGTGCCACAGTTCCTTGTTTTCATGCATTTTACTAGATAAATGCTACGAAAACTCCGCATGTATCGAATTTCGATAAAACCTAATAGGTTTATTTCATGAATTTCTAATGAGAAGCGAGTCCTTAATTATATATCACTAATTAATTGGACAAATAGGTGGTATATTAAATTGGAGTTGTAGAAAAGTTATGCTAGATCAGTTTCGTTTCGTTCAAAGGTCTCTTGATCAGAATCCAATGTCCAGGGCTAAGCAATTTTACTTGCTTGCTATGCTAAATGCTTAACAAAGTGGAGCTGTTTACGTCAAAACGAGAGCTGTTCTAATGGTTCTGAATAATGTCACTGTTCCTCAAACTCCCCAAGAAAGCACGCTTGTTTTAACATGGCACAGTTATATTTCATGACTTCAGCAAAATCCTACATTTGAATCAAAGATCAAGTGAGTGCTAATCTGATAAAATGACATCAGCTTAGTACGTGACCAAAGTGACCATTCATAGACTTGCAGAATGATGGACTTTTGGCTAATCACTGAAGACTTCTATTCATGATTTTACAATCCAGTACCATTTAGAATGTCTTAACTTTGTTTTTATCCAATCTGTAGAGTGTATCGTCACTGCAAAATTCTCGTCACCCTAATGTCATCTAAATTTTTAACGTATAAAACTCTGACTGACTCTTACACACATGTCAGTCAAAGGTTTTCTCCAAGTCGATCCACTCCACGTGAATCATTCAGAAGACATCAGTTATAACAAAGTAAAGAGTCTGCTTCCAATCTCAGG
>JAQGBV010003000.1:0-10128 GCA_034698685.1 Isotomurus pseudopalustris | reverse complement strand
CTCATTTACACAACAAACGCAGACTCATTTTCTTTCGTACGGAACTGTACGTGTACGTGTGTAAAAGTATGTGTGTGTGGAAGAAGACTAGACAAGCAATTTTCGTAGTTGGATGGGTAGAGACGGAAATATTGTGTGTGGAAGGCTCCTCAATTACCTTTGAGTTTGACGAAGGAAGAAGTAAGCTACTTGCCATGTAACGCAACTTAATACGCTTGGGTTAGTTGGTTTAGGCTCTCTGTGTATTTGTGGAGAGTTTCTTTTTTGTTTGCCAATTTTGAAACACTCAAGGTGAAAGTCTGTCTACTTTCTCCCTCCCTCCATTTACATACCCTTGATACACACACAACGAAGCATGCACTATTGATGAAATACTTATTACCTGAGTATTGCATGAGAGACGTGTTCCTTCATTCCCTCTTTTTCTGCATTGTGATGCCCCATCTGATCGATTACTTGGGAGCTTTGTTCGATTGCCGAGCTTTTTCTCTCTAGCCTCATCATTCTTCCGCCTCGTATTTACTGCAAGACAACACACAGAGGACATTTAAGTCCAAGGGATATAATCAATAAGGAGGAAGGGGACGAAATCCATTTAGCTCAAAATGAGATTGGGAGAGGGAAAAGATTTGATGATGATGACAAGTAGTACTTTATATTGCTTATAGATACATATGAGCTCAGAAACTACAGGAGAAAGCGGTAAGATTGTTTATCGAGAAATGAGACACCTTAGCTCAGGCTTACCTCTTTTGTTCTTCAGGTTGAACGAGGTTTGTTTTTTGAACAGCGAGAAAATGTCCTGAAGCATTTTGAACACGTCTTCGTCTTTCATCCTTTATTTTCACCTTTCCCGTAGATTCGTTGTATCTCTGTACTTAAAATTCTTTTTACGTCCACGTTCACTCAGCTGCCTTTGCATTTGTCATTTCAAACTTGACTAAGCACAAAGATTGGGATCTGAGGCTTCTCTCAAGTCTTTGTCAGTATGTATGACAATTTGGTTCTTGGTGTGTAAAAAAAACTAACCAACATCTCTCTAGTAAAACATGTATGTATGCAAATATTCAACTGTACAAGTCGCAATCCCTCAGGACACTATATTCAATCGTTTGTCTTTCTTTCACCTCGTAAACTTCGGTGAGTCATGAGTCCCTTGTACATCCACATCCACACGCATATATAAATACAACTACAACACAATACAGAGACATGAGTTCTTACTCTTGGTACTTGGTAGTAGATCGAGTGGCATTAAGTGTGTGTGTGTTTGTGTATATGGAGAAAAGACAGGTAAGAGAAAGTATACATAGCAGAAAGTGGTTTTACTCTAAAAGGTAGGATTTACATTTCACTCATATAAAAGTACTCTCTCTCTCTCCTCTTCTCTGTTCATAGTGTAGAGAAGGTGGAAGAACTTGTTAAGACCTTGAGTCTTATAGAAGAAAGCTCACTCGTTTTTTCTTCTTTTTCATGTTGCAAAAAACGAAGTGTGTTATATGTAGATGAATGGAACAAGGTTAAAATGTAGTGGGTCCTGGGTGATTTGATTACCACTGTGGGCTCTTCTTTTATTCGTTTTATCACCCATCTTACATCAACTTACGATTTGGTAATTAGGTACGAACGATTGATGGCACACGTAAGTTTATTCCGGCATACCCAACACGGTCAACAGTAAACATGCTTTATTTCTATAGTATTTTTATGTGTGTCCCACAACATCAAGTTTAATGGGGTTGTTCATAACACCCAAATTGTCGTTCGAGACTCGAAATATTACACCACATTTGAAGAGAGATGGACAATAAGAAGGAATTAGGTGGATAAAGAAGGAGAAGAAAAGTAGTCAGGAGAAATGTCAGTGAAAATCCACGTGGGCATTGATATTGATTAGTGTGATAGTTTTAGTAGTAACTTGATAATTCGACTAGCTATAGATATAGTAGCAGTTGTATTTGGTAATTGATGCCCCTCGTTGATATCCTTTCTTGGTATTATTGCGGTGGGGTCGATCACATCACCAGTGGAGTTATGGAGTAGACACACACCGATGCATTAATCAATGAGAGCGGATATCGATTGACCAATTTTGCATTATTTGAACCACTTCATCAATATTCCTCGCGTGCAGGGAGAGCAAGAAAATAAGGGTTGTCGGGTTTTTTATATTCTTTCCGGTTGATTATGCTCTCTTGCACTTTTATCAGTGTCAGAAGGCACTTCCCGTCGACTGCCCTCCAGACTCAGTGATCCAAAAAGAAGAAATTATAAATAACACATGAGACAACGAATAAAAATGCTAATATGAAAACAACGACTAGGACGATCATCCATGGCGTCATGTGGCAGACTTTTCGCTTATCACGATGAACAAATCTCAGAGATAAACAAGATTGCCCTCCGAACTTTCTTAGGTCGTCAATTTTTCTTACACTTTATCTCAAAACTGGCTGAACACAAGTAAGTCGTCTTCTTGCAAAGGATAAAAATATATGATAGGTAAAAGGTTACAGGAAGCTATGTTCTTGTTAACAAGACGGCAGGTTTCAGGTTTTTAGGTAGTGACGACAATAGTGGTGTAGTGTAGTTAGTAGTAGAGAAGTAATAGACAGTAAATTAGTTGTGATGTAACAAACAAGTATCTCTTCTGCTTCTATGAGGAAGCTGGAGCATACAAACTCGCAGCGGAGAATACGGAGAAAGCTAGAAAAACTTTTGTAATCACTCCACAAGCCTAAATGAGCTCTTGCGTTGCACTTTGTTCCTTCTCTTATTTCATTAGTTTCTCTCAAGACGACAGACAGCCTTCTCACACGGTGAAGTGCGAGTGTAAATGATACCAAAATCAATACTCACACTCTTTGTCTACTTCACAACACTTTTATACTTGTGAATTGACTCGCAATGATGATGATGATGATGAAGGTAAGATGTGTCGAGGAATAAATTAGACGGTAAACTGAGGAAGGAGAAATTGAAAGTCACGAAATAGAAATGTGATTTCTCTCGTCTCGGTGACTTCAGTGATTGAGAGCTGTGAAAATCATTCACTCATGTGATTGGACGAGGTCCTCAAAAGAAACTCTGTGTGAAAAGTTAGTTCATAATTAATTTATTCGTAGTTTCATTTGTTATGATTAATTGGAAGTTTATGAATAGGAAAGAAAACCATGGGAGAAAGTTTTCGGGAACAGTATTGCCCATTATAATATACTTGGTGGAAATCGCTTCAGTTTTTGACCTTGTTGTTTTTGTTCTATATCTGAAAAATAGTTGTATTATATAAGGTACGGTGTGTCAGCAGGAGCAACTTTCATTCGTTCATATAGTTCACTTTCCACGCTCCCTTTCTCTGCTGTCGTGCTGTCTATAAGTCAACTTGATAAGTTGAAAGAAATTGGAGCATACAATTGCAAGTTATTTTGTCCTAGCAGTCCTAGCTGACAGGCAATAAGATTACTGGGTCGTAAAAGATTAGCCTTCCTACTTGAGCTGCTAGTATAGTATTTGTATACACAGCATTCTGAAATTGTTGACAATGTATAGAAAAAACGCAGAAATAAATGGATAGATTAAATGGATAGATTAAATGTATAAGGAAGTCTGTAGGAGTGAAAGAACTCTAGCTGCTGTTCGTAGACTCAAGATTTCGGGAGATGAGATGAACTCACAATAAATTGGACAGACTTTAGACTTTATCTCTGAGTGAGACATGTTTGATTTCCGGTTGACTAAATACTTTCACTTGAGACCAAAAGTGTTTCACCTTTGTCCGAATCTCTCATGTGGAATTGAAGAGAGAAAGAACAAGCAGAAGTTACTTTATCTGAACGACTGGAGAATGAGCTTCGTCCTTCCTTTTATACATAAGTTTTCTTTCCTAAAGCCAATAAGAATATACTCACCTATGGAAAAGCGAACGTGGAACGATATTAAACAGACGGAGTTTCTGGTCAATGTAGAATCTTTCCCTGGCTTTCTTTCTCTATCACTAAATAATGGAAGTTAGTTACCACTAAGTAGAAGAATTTGATGAAGATTTAGTTGAGAAGTTTGGTTGAACAGCCACAAGAGATTGGCTGTAGAAGAAGAAGAACGTGGATGTAAGAAAGGAACCCGGCATCCTTGTGGTTTTGTGAGTTTGTGGAAGTTGGTGAGCGTGTCCCAATACTTAAGGTCTCGCTTCTACTGTCTGACGATGAATAACCCCGGGACTCGCATCTCCAGGGGACTTTTAGCCTCTGTGAAATGAAACCAGTGTGGAGTTAACACCACTAGTCACTACTTCCCAGTGTGTTTCTCCACGCTGCTTTCTCAATCTGATTCGAAGAGAGATTCCCTAGCCGGAGAGAGAGAGAGACACCCAGAAATAGCAGAAGGGTAGATGAGGAATATCCGTGTGGTTTCTGAGAGTCAATGCAACCAGCCTTGTAAAAGAGACAAGCGCTTTCTCCTACTTTCTCCACTCAACCTACCAAATAGCACCAACCAGCCCTGAGTGTAGATAGCTTATCTCAACGTGTACGAGAGACTAGGTGTAGAAACCCGGACTTTATTGCTGGAAACGGAAGGAGATAGCACTTTGAGGAAGGATTTCTTCATTTTGCATTCGCAACAGTGAAGAGATAGTGTATAAAAGAAGTGTAGAAAGTGGAATTTAGTGGAATCTGGAATATTGACAGGATGTGAGGAGTACACACACGTGTACATAGAAGATAGAGATGTTATGTGTGTGAAGGTTGAATACTCTGGAAGAATTCTTCTTCTTCGTCTTTTCACCAATACAAATAAGACGAAAGACTGCGAACACAAGTTTGATGCATGAGGAGATGAGAAGATGCTTTTAAAAAGGTAAAAGGCTTTGATGGACTAACACTGAGCTTATGCCTTTTTTCTCCTATCAAACTTTCTCCATTGAGACGGATGTCACGAGCAGTATCATCATCCTTTCTTGTCCTTATTGTCTCCTTCTTTTGAGACAAGTTTCTTCACTTCTCACTACACATTTGGGTGGGTGAAGAAATTCTCATTTATCGAGGAAAGTTGGCTGGTGATGAAGTCAAAGGACTGCAATATTACACTCGCTCTCGAATCTCGACGTCTCGATCGCAGATCAGGGAAAATCGACATCAACGACGTATTAAAGGAAGGACGGAATCTCCTTGCTTACCTAAGAGATTAAATGAACTGGGGATTAGAAAATGACGAAAAGTGGAAGTGTGACAGTGATTTCTAGTCTCTACAGTCTAGACTCGCAGCCTCCCATGGATTCCCTTCATTTACACTCTCATCCACTTCTGAGACGATGGAAGTTCTTATAGGAAACTGCCGATGCTTCTTTTTCAGTCTCCATCACACGTTACTCCCATTGTTCTCCTATTGATTACTTATCTCTTGTTGAAAGTCCCATTTATTTCTCATTTTGACATTAGTGTTGTGACCAGCAAAGATTCTATAGGTTTATTATTCTGGAGGATGGATTACACGTCTTTTACAATAAAACCGATCATGCGATGATCATTAAACTTAAGAGAAGAACTAGAACATCACGAACATTAGTTAAAGAAGAGACAACTGATCGTTCTGCAGAGTTGCATTGTGGCGTTGGCGTTGGCTGTGTCACCGAAGGTGATGGAGCATGCGGATCAACTTCGTTTGGAGGAAAATAATCTGTCGAACCATCATCAGGGATGCCTTCAAGGGAAAAGGAAACAAGATATTTTTTAAATTAAAAGAAACTTTTGCAGTGAAAGTAGTTTTGGATTTCTTACTTCCTTGAAACGGATCTGCAACATTCCACTCAATAGTTTTGTTAGAGTTTGAATACTTTGCAATGAGAGATATTTTATTCGTTTTATATCGATACATTTGTACTCCAGCGTTGGCTACACTTCTTCGATTTTGATGAAATGAGAAGTTTCCCTTGGATTAAATAAAAATGGATGTTTTACGTATTTCCCTTATTTGTGCTCAAACTTTTTAGAATGTAAGTAATACTTACAGAAACTCCTTCAAACCATAAGTTCATAAGATTCATTTCTACTGTGGAGCGCAGATCTCTATTTTCATACGAAGTGTCGCAATTGGGCTCACATTCTGAGAGAGTTTTGTTGATAGCTGTAAATTAAGTTTAGACTATGCTGGTCCATTCAAAAGGGTTCGAAAAATCAATAGTCATCATTTGAAGTGAATACTCACCCAAATACGCTGCCCAAATCGAATCGTAAGCGAGAGGTGCCTCGTCGAATTCACTTTGCTGTAGAAGATGATTCTGTCCGTGTCTCTGAAGGCCTGCAAGTACTCTTGTCCTAAATATGCGGGGTGTCTGCAAATATCCAAGGAAGAAATGATACAAGAATGCATTAAGTAAATCTATAACATGAATGCGTGTCCTCCCTCCTCCTTTCTGTGAGTGCCAATTTGAAATTCATGAACTACTCCATTCAAATTGCGTATTGCTTTCTCCGAATACATTAAGTTGAAATGGAGTATTCAATTGCAAAACATCAAAAGAAAGAAGTAGGAGATCACTCACCATTCCTCCTACTGTCTTTGCGTTATCGTTGAGATCCCAAGGAACAGCTTGAGCTGTAAAATGCCCGTCAGCTGCTGCAGCCAATTCCTCTGCTTTACAATTAACTTGACGAATGGTGGTTTCATCTTCTATTATATCAACAGTAAGTTCTTCCTCAAGAGGTTCACGGAATCCAAATGCGGTCACGAAGTTTCTACCGCGAGCAATATTTGGAGTACCGGCAGAGACCGGCTGTAGTAATTTACTCTTGAGGAAAAAGTCCTTTCCAGTAGTACCTGTGGGAAAAGTGAAGGATACAAAAAATTAGGTTCATGAATTTGTGTGTGTATCTGTGTAGTATGTGTTATGAAGGTACAGACATGATGCGAAGGTCGCATTTTATTGGAGGCACAAATTAACTTTTCAAGTTGTTAGAGTCACGGTAATTGAATCAAAATGGGATATGCCGGTGCTCGTGGAGGTAATAAAGCTGCTTAAACTCACCCAGGAAGACCCATACGTATTTTTCAGGACCAAAGAGTCTTCGGTTGTAAATCTCGCAGAGGATTTCTCTATAAGAGTCTTCACTCACTAGAGCTAAAATGATTTTCAGATTTTCTCTTTGTATCCTGTCCAAGTTTAGTTGCAAAGAAGGGCCCATTCCATCCACATCCGAATCTAATGGGAAAAGACTCACTTCCAGGTTATTCAAGTTGAGGACAAGTTGTCTAGCCATCTGGTTATAGTAAAGCAACAAAGGTTACAGATTAATTTACAATGACGGGGGTTAGGACACACTTCTGTGACCAGCATTTCAGTAATAGCAAGTCAATTTACTTCAGAGAATTTGTCATAATCCTCGTCATACACGATTCCCACGCGTTTCCAGCCGAATTGAGCCACGAATTTGATTAGAAATGGAGTTGTAGCTGACAGGTGAGGCTGAGCCAGGAATAAGTTGGACATGTAGTGTGCATTCAGATTAAATGGAGAGTCTGATCTTGCTGGAGATGACATTGCATAGCATATCTGTTGAATTAGTCAAAGAATGTTAGATACTGGTGTGCAAGTAGAAAATACAAGTGTGCCATTCTTTTGTGTATAACTTTCGTTCACATACGGGAACGGTGCCCCAGAAAGAAGATCCTCTTGCAATTGTCTCACAATCAGTTGGACATCCAGCAAGAACGGCAAGTTTTGGAAGTCCAGTGGAAAGTGATTTGTACATTGCTGCCTCTGACGTGTCTTTGTCACACTGAAATTATGCACGAGTGTTGTGTAAAAAATCATTTACATTTTTCATGAAGAGCTGCACAGCAAAAATGAACTGCTTACTGTAGTTTCATCATAGTGGAGAGTAGTCTTTAATGGGCTCGCTACTTCTCGTGTGATACTGTTGATATCCTCAATTGCTAACCGAGCTGCTACCACAGGTGCACTCTGGAATAATTAAAACAAGCGTCAAGTAGGAAAGCACCCATAGTACTTTTCGCTTGGTTGATTACTCGATGAATAGTCAGTACAACTTACTTTCCCAGATGAGACCAGTAGTAAAATGTCCACGGGCCCATTTTCTCTCAAAGTATGAATTTGTCTTAAATATGTCACCAAGATGAAGAAAGTTGTACTGAATGCTAATCTTCTTTTGACAGCAGCTTGAAAAACACCCATGTTTGCTAGAATACACCTCGTAGTTTAACACTTAATAAGACAGAAATGCGTAAAAAAGTGGAGTGGCAGACAGACACCAAACACTGAGACAATAATTATTCGGGACTGCAACTTATATAATCTTATTTCACGAGGATGAGAGAAGTTTATGAATAATTTGGTTTTTACTTCTTAGGAGAACTTTTGGTGCATGAGGTTCATCATCCTAAACAGCCGATAGTTGAACAAGTAAGATGAAGATGATGTCAGACATTACTGACTGAAGTTGTGAAATGTGCGATGAAGTCTCTCACAATGTAAGGTGATGAGTAAGTGGATCACTCGTCCAACAAAATATTAGCTTTGTCTACCGCGACACTCTTGTGAAAGTGCTTTCTGCAGTTTTGAGTTTCTGATGTGATACAACTATTAGTAATGCAAACATATCGCAAAGGATTGAGACTTCGAGCTGGTTAAGATTTTAAGATTCACTCCCTGGTTGTCTGGATGCTTAAAGCAAATAAACACTTGGGTTTCCACGAAAGTTCTATAAATGCAAATTGCTTCATACATACGAGAGTTTAAATATATACTTTGCGAAAGATAAACTGAACCTGTATGCTTGTGTTATGATGTTTCTCTCTTGACTGCAAGAATTCAGAATTTCAGAATGTTAGCTGAGGTTGAGGTTCACAAGATTTACGACGGAAGGTTGAAGTTGGAGAAGGAAAAGGAAACCTTCTTCCTGCGAAGGATGCGAACACCGGAACGCCTACTGCTTTGCAAGAGATAAGACGTGCAAATATGTCTATGAACCTTATTTTCGGTGAAACGAAGGTCAATATTTTGACACGTAAAATGCGTACAATGCTATAATATGGATTAAAGTAGATTTCCAATATAATTTTGACAATAGAACGCGTCGCCCCTGTCCTTCTCGTTTCGCCTTTCATACACTAGCAAAGTACACACAGTGAACTCATTTATTAGTACTCTGCGCTGTCTGCCGTCCTTGGTTGAAGTTTGTGAAATGTATATGCCTAACTAATGGCTGGAAGTGTCAAGATTTTGATAGAACGCATGCAGAATTTAGGGTGGTGAGTTCTTTCCGCGAAGCTATAGCTTTGATGTTCTCTATTCGTGTTACTCATTCAATAGTTTGCTGATGAATCCTCTGTAAACTTGAATTCATTCTTGATTATTTGGATCGTCATATTCTCTTTAACTTCTTAAAATAAGTTTGACATGTTCTGTGACTATTTCTGCTGCATGCTTTGCACATGCTATTAATCATACAAGGATGAAACGGGTTTTAGCTGGAAATGCATATTAATAACAAACAAGATGAATGAGGACCTGTCACTCAACATGTATAAGATGAATACAGATTCTTCAAGAACATTTCTCATCATGCAATATGCAAAAGTATTTGTCGGAACCTCGGAACACGGTCATTTGCTGTATGATATGTTCAAGCAAGGCCAGAGAAATACTCTGGAGAAGTCTAGTCGGATCTGATGTCTAGTCCTAGAAGTTACTTAATTTAAGACTTGGATTTACCTGTACAAATGATTACCTTACTATTATTTTAACTATGTCAAATAAAGAAATATTGTTATAACATACCAAAATACCAACAATTTTATAACAATTTTAAAATTTTTATGCAGACATAATTTTTTAATATCTAAATTACTTTGTGTACCACGTTATACGTATTCTTAAAATGCTTATTACTTACTATTTGTTCTTTTGGTAAAATTTACAACAATATAATGATGTATATTATTTTGACACCAGCCAATCATATTCATCCATTAATTTTTAGAACCAAATTATCTTCTTTTGGGTGCATATTCCTTTAAAATGTAAGCCCAGTCTGCACCTAAATCTTTGTAAAATTTGTACCCTTTAGTGAACAGGAGTGTGGTAAGTTCATTCCGTTCCTCTGCGCCAAAGGT
>JAQGBV010002999.1:0-10130 GCA_034698685.1 Isotomurus pseudopalustris | reverse complement strand
TGTATTGACATGTTGATTTCGTGATACAAAGGTTTGAATACTTTCACTTTAGTGTAAAAGCAACAACAACAAAGTTATCAAATTACCGGAAAAGTTTTAAGTACTAATGAGTTCTAGGAATTTTTTTGATTCGCAGTACAACAGTGTAGAGAGAGCGCTGTCATCTAATCAAGTTAACGAATGAATGAATTTCATATATAATACCTACCTGCAAAATGCGACACGCTCACGAGAACTTCTAGGACCATGATGAGTGAAAGCTGCCCAAGTCGAAGTTAGGAGTCAGCAACCAGCGAAGTGTTACGATTATTCTCGCCTTAATGCAGTGATAATCTGATCAGCCCAATGTAATTTAAAACAATTTGCACTCTACTGAGTGAGCTACTTCGAGTTACGCACCAGTCAAAGGAAGTCGGGAAGAGTTTTATTAAAGTGTACTTTGTTATACGAGACGACACTTGTGCTTCAGCCACAATCTTCGGAGCGTATTTCAGATAGCTGTCTCAACAATGGATTAATAAATCATGAGTACAGGCACAACCATAAGAATTCTTTCAGAAAACCCCATTACATTTGATCTAGGAGTAAAGAGACCCTCTTAGGAGTAATGGGATTTACTTAAGGCATTAAATTAAGGGAGTTCTTATACACAACACACAAACAGGGAGAGAAAGAGAGAGAACCAGTCTGTATGTTTCCAGCTCAGAATTAGATAACGAAGAGTATCTCTCTGGCCAGTGAGTGTACCTATATGATGATAATACAGTTTGGCTCAGTTTCTACTAAGCATAGTTTCATAAAGAAAGGAGACACATGAAGTCGTGAAAGACGAGTAAAATGATATGTCTGAGGGAACTCAATTTGGTGCATAAAAGGAGTCCCACATAAAGCTGGAGATAGAGAGGTACTCTGTCGGGTACTCAACCAAAGTATTTGTGGATGAGAGAGACTTGTATTTACACACAATTTCCTCTCTCCTGCCAAAAAGGAAGGGAAAGTGAGTAGACTTGTATTCGAGCCAAAAGTCACTTTCACCTTTGGTAAGTTTCGTGGAGAGATCGAAGGTTGCTCTTAGCACAACGTGCGTATCGATTCATTCACCGGAATGAACGAAAGCAACTTCAGCAGTCATAATAATATAGTCTTGTGTCTGTGTGTAGAAGGAACTTCACTTTTTGGTGAAATGAATCGATGATACACTTCTTCACTTGGCCATGACGCGAAGAAGTTCCACTTACAAGTGAAAGTATATCTTTCGTATTACAAAGTATGTGTGGATAAGTAAAGATTGTGAGAGATGCTTATCAATTTGAGGAGAAGAAGAATCGCCCACGAGGCAACTTTCACAGGAGACGCTCAAACTTCAACCACTTGAATGCCGGTTTAAGTGCAAAGACATGCGAGATTAGCATTTTATTGCTCTCAATTCTTGTCTCACGGTCTTTACAACTCATCATTATTAAACTGCGTGTTCTTGTGTAAAAGAAACTTGCCTACTTTCATCGACACTTGAGGTTAAGCTGTCCCAATCTCGGATCACTGAGATTAGCAAATCCTTCATGGAGGGTCTCTTCACACACACAGCCTTTTATAGTCTCACGATGAACGGTACTTTTTCCTGGTGCGTTCCTAATCTGATGGCGAAGTGACACACACGATGATTTATCGTTCTAATCGCGTCTATCTCACTGTTCTCCTATAAAGTAGTTTTGTGTTCCCTCGTGCAAAATCAGCGTGTTTAGAGATATTCAACTAAACTCTTGTAAAACTAAAAGGGTGTCCGCTACTGTGTGTGCTTTTCTGTACTATGTACGTGAGGATTTAGAAGTCTGCAAGACTCGTTTATTACTTCTCGCTCTTTACTTTCTCCCCCTGCAACTCAGAGGGGTGTTTAGATAATAATGTTATGTATTTTGTTTGCCTCCTACTTTCACTTTCCTCATGGGATTCCTCGCTTTCACTATGATTGAAGGAGACGTTTACCAAACATCGAGGATGTTGGTATAACTCAATTGATGCTCAATTACATTTCTATCAGATGTCTGACAGTTTCTATCAGAAGAAGACAACGTAATTTACTTTTTGAAACAAGCCTCTTCGTAAACTAAGATGTTATTTATTTGTTTTTGAGAGGATAGATCAAAGCAAAAATTAATAATGAGATGAAAGTGATTTAATTCTAAGAACACTTTCAATAATCGACTATGTAAGTTTCTTACGTTTAATCGGAAAATAGCCAAGAAGTTAGAAACTCACACTATGTAATTTAATACAGGACGATAGGCTAAGGATGTTGAATGCAAGTCTGTAGTACCTCTGAGTTTGTGTGTAACAGTGTGAGAAAACTTTTTACGTTGAAGGTTCGTGCTGGAGAAAGTGACTACACAGAGACTGAGTCGGATACCATCCTGACTCGGGACTTTCTCTAACAAGGCGTCCGTTCTAGTTTCGGTTTCTAGTAAGGACAACCATCCCGTTCCCACGGAAGAGTGTCTGGTGTATCCGATGGAAAGAACGAAGGCCATGCGCCACTACGAAAGGTGCGGAATCGGAAGTGGTTGCCTACAGAAGGCTTTCTCTTTGGGTACTTCCTATGGAAGTAGAAACTGTGTTGCATTCATACAAAGAAACATGATAGCCAGAGTACTACACTACGTACGTCTCTCTAATGGCGATGACAATAGAATATTTAAAGTATTGTGTTGATCGCGAAGTGTCAGCACTAATCTAGAATGACTTGTGAACTTCACGATAAGTGAAGTTGGAGGAAGAGAGGAGAGAAAGCGAGAATGTATTTACAGATAGACACATAATTCGCTTAGTGTGATATCAAAACGGGACAAATGGTATCGCGTACGAGGCTGAGGCTAAAGTAGGTCGTTTGCTGGGATAAAGTGCAAGAGATTTATTCCTCTCTCGTTGTCTACTCTGAGCATTGATTTAGTAACATCAAAGATCCCTTCTCACAAAAGGTTTAATGTTGAAGGGAAGTTCAGAAGATCTCATTCACACAATGAGACTCCAGGCTGACTTGTGCATTCGAAAGAATGTGATTCCTCACACCTGAAAGCCACCTTTGAACCGAAGGCTCAAAGGAAGAGGAACCTCCGCTCGATTAACTCTCTTGTTGTTTAATCTCTTTATGGTTCGAGGTAGCAAGAGGGTTGATAGAAATGGAATTGAGTAGAACAGACCCGTCGTAAAAAGTCCAAAGTTGGGAGTAAATAAAATTGGGACAAAATGAGAACTTCTGACCAAACACGATGACACAGTTTGGAGAAAGTTTCAGAATTTGGGAACTCACCATCCAGACTGATGTACACTTTAATGTGTAAAAGTAAAAGTTTACTCATTGCAAGTGTCCTACAGCGTCGATTTCTGCACCACATGAATGAATGACATCTCATTTACTGAAGCGTAATTTCGAATCTTCCTCACTCCACTTGTATGTAATGAAAGATTCTCTCGAGAAAAGTTACAAGGTTTATTGCTACATATTAAATAATTCGATGCCAAAGAAAAACGATGCGGTTAAGCATCCTGTATATCATACACCATATTCTCGGCTTTTCTCAGCAGTAAATTATCTTTGTTTCAACATATGTATTTATAAAAAATATAGCGCTTTGGTGCTTATATCATTTGATGAAGAGAATTTTACACTGTACATTTTATTTCCATTAGTGCGAATAATGTTGCAAACTCTAAAACTAAACTACTCTAAAAAATGTCATGTCAATTTAACAAAGACATCAATTCGTTGGAATTCAAAAGTGGAAAATTTACGAATCCATGCATGAAATAGGAAAAGATGAAAGGTGAGATGGGGAAAGTCAAACTTTTTCTATTTTCATCGCTGCAATTCAGGCTCTGGTACTTTCCCTTGATGTAACAACTATAAAGGATGAATCTATTTTACGATTTTAATTTTCGTTCGTCAAAGTCGATTGTCAAGTAACTCATTTGATAGAAACTGTAGACAGGTGACAGATAAACCTTTGAAATTCTTGCTTTCATTTTCTAGATGCCTTGCTTCCGCAAAAATATTTAGCTTCCATTTACACGTTCAACGCATTTTTTTGAATTCTCATCAGACGCGTGGTTCGCGTCACAGGTGGAAATAAGTACAGCAATATAATTCATTTGTGTGGACACCCAAACTACATAAAAATAATAATTCACACCTGGGACAGACTTCTTAAACCAACGGCATATAATTGAAGCCAGATTGGATTTCCCAAGCTTTGTCTATGAATTACGGTTGACAAGCTGCGTCGTAAGAAGAAGCACAAGTTTCTGTAACAGTTTAATTAGCCTTTTCTTTCGGTTTTTCGTTTATCACACGCTCCCTCATGTGTGGCTTAATGAATTGGCAGAAAAAACAACAAAGTGTGTGCTCAGGTGACAAAGCAAACAAAGAATTTCTTGTTTAATGAAAAATACTTCACAAATAAAAAGTTCTGTCCTAATTTCATTTGCGCTTTCATTCAGGCGAACTCTTGTGTTGCTTGATTGCAAAACTTTCTCTGAAAAGCGCCTTTCATTACTCCAGCATCAGTGAGAGTATTTGGGTTATTACTGCACTGTATTGAACACAAACAAGTTGACGTAAAACTTTTGACATGTCTGAGAATAAGAGAAGTCAACAGTTCATCGTTCACTGGCATGTTTTGTGTTGGGACGTTTGTTCCAGCTCATTCAGTTTTAAATGTTGTATACAATTTCTTTCATTTCATTTATATCACAAGCTGATGAATTCAAGACATGTAATATTGTACTTTAAAATGGACTTGCTATATTATAATCTTAACCTGTAGAATTGTCTGGGACCGTGTGAATATGGGCAGCTCGGATTCAGCTGAATGATAAAATGATAGAATTTCAATTTTAAGGGAGCAATTCACTTTCTTATTCCTCTCATAAGACTCATAAGGCACAAAACTAATAGTTCAATACAGTGAGTCTGCAGTCTGTGCTGATGCACCAATTTCTGTTTAATAAGTCAAGTATGAATTCGATTCAAAGGTCGCAAGCTGAGTAACTTTGCTCACCGGCTTACTAACTCATTAGTTTAATGACCTAATGAAGTAATTCAAAACAAACAACAGAACTAAACTACATCAATCTGTTTGAGGGTTGGCTAAGGGCCGTTTCCACTTTCACCTCAACGTAAGAATTTGTTTAACCTAATTCACCAGGGCATTCCTGAAAGTAGAGTTGGGTTGAATGGCAAGTGACATGAAAGGAATCGCCAGATACAAGCAATGAATCTCTTGATGTCTTCTCTCCAAGCTCAACCTTCAAGGGAATGCAAGCTGTGTTTATATAAGTGTGGGTTGATTGAAATCAAAGAATTCACGGAAATTGAAACTCAATTAATTTCGCAAAGGAGGGAGTCACGTTATCAAAAGTTCATTTGTTAACAAGAAACAAGAGTCTGTAATCATGAGATAAAATTACTTTTCTTTCCAAGAAATCATTCCTCAATTTGAGACTAGGTCACATTCGTCTTTGCATCAGCTTTCGAAAAAGCCAACTTTGCAGTCTTACATAGTGACATTTATTGTAAAAAGCCTTTGATTCTCTTTATCCGAATTCAAGTGAAATCTAAAAACGGGATTTGATGGTAAATGAAGGGCCGTAATAAGTACAGAAAGATTTTTTGGAATTCGGGAAATTGTTGAGATACGAGATTCCGCATCACTAAAAGAAAGAAACAACTTTCTCCTTTCTCAGCTTAGACTAAAATTCGTTTGCTGTAAAAAAGAAATTCAATATTTAAGACGTTTCTCAGCAAAAAATTCAGAAGTTTTCTGTTATATAGCTTCGCTAACCTAAAAGTGATATTTCCTGAGAGAAATTCAATGGGAAATCATTTACTACCGTATTGTGCATGCCGTTCAACGTGTCTCCCAGTAGACGCGCAGTAGGAAGAATGGAAATTGAAAACAGAGAGAACTTATTTCCCTAGCCAAGACTCAAGACGGTAACTGCAAATGAAAAAGTAAGACTACTGGGAAACTGGGAATGCAGCATGCGATTCCTTTCTCCAATTCTACCGACAGGGAAACAACCCCTAAGGGAAACATTGAGCATCATCCGACAATGAGACTGGAAGAAAGGACAGGGAATAAATTGGGGATATGGATTTCTTTATTTGCACAGTCTTTTCGGTGTACCTGCTTGAATAAATCTCGTTTTGCTGAAGGACAATCTGAGCGAGAAGTAAGTAGATAGGCAGGCACATGAGAGAATACGTGAAATCGTCATGTGTGTTTTGCAAGCGACAGGAGACGAGTGATGGCTGACTGAATGCTTTGATTTAGAATTGGAAAAAGAAAATTGGTTTTTAGTTGTGATTGGCGATGGAAGGGAAACATGAAGATTTCCCTAAAATGACATTTGGCATTTCCAAACGCTACACCTAACTCCGCTCCCGAATAAGAGGATATAAACCTTCTTTGATGCGTCGCAACTGCTTCCCTTTTCAAACTTCTGTGGGACAAATCTACCAGCACAATCTTTCCAGGGTTTATTCTGACACGTAAATGCCATATCGTCTTATCGCCATACAGCCGTAATAATATGAATTTGTTGTGGAAATCCACGCAAAACCTGCACCATGTTGTCATTCTGTGGACTTCTATAGCAGTAGAATCTTATCATTGCCATGCACAGCAAAGGCTGCTTAGAAATGGCATTCGTTTAATTTGAGTCTCAGGCATCTCAATCAACAATATGGAAAGTATTGTACGTTTAAGTAATAGACTCACAATCAGTCAGTAGACGGTATATAGAGTATAGATGAGGAAACTCGGAAATCCCACCTGCTAATAACATACCAGCCAAACCATAGGAAACTCAACTGCACTCATAATTTACGGAAATTTGGGCAATGTCCTTGAAAACTTACCACGAAATAATTCACTCCTTCAATCATTTGCACCGGCTCGAATTCCCTTCACCTCAACTAGTTCGTCTTACTTTGATTGCATTTATATTCTGTGGTTGGAATCTATTACAAGTAGCCTTGTAAAATTGTTTCCAGTCAGTCATTCGTCTAGTTCTCTCAATTTTAACTAAGCTTTAACCTTTTGAAAGTAAAATTGAATGTGACACCAGTGACACGCAGTCAGTCATGCATTTCATTTATTTCAAATATACTCATTAACATAGACCAATGAAATGCTTTACGTGGAAAGTTGGTGGTTGGACAATTGCCTTTCTACCCATTTCATATGTGTGACCACACGAATTTCAATTCGAACAGCTAATGAAAGTTTTAGATGAGAGTTCAGGGGACAAAATGTTTCCTACGTTGCAAAGGTTTGGAATTTTGGAAATAGATGGATCGTAAGGTAACTAACTATAAGATCAATATATTGTCAACTTTTGCTCTACAGACTCTGCTAGGACAGAATAAACGCAATTTATAGTCATCATAAGCTCTGCCACACAGTGTGAGACTTCTTTCACTAAGTACTATGTGTGAAAATTAAAAGTTTTTGTTTCATTTGGTTATGACGTTCCGACATCTGGACGCAACATACGATATACTCTCGGCTCGATTATTCGACAGATGTTTCGAAAGAAGAATTTTTACAGACAAAAACATGCAGCCACAACATGACCTTGACCTATGCAACAAACTATAAACTTACTGCGTCGTGTCAGACACCCACGACTACCACGCATTGTCAGAAACTTTTATGTCACGCATTTACGAAGTTGGATTTGCACCGCAGCGATTGCATGAACTCACGATTACTTTCTCGTAAGCGTATGGATGAAAGGTACTTACCCTTTGGTTCAGGACTTGCTGCTGGGGAAGGGCCCGCGTCGTCTTGGCCGGGACGCACCATTTCCCCGGATGAGCCTCGCTAGGCCCGATAGAGAAGTCTGCGGGAGTTCCCTTTGCCTTCTCCCCCTTCCTCCAAGGCACTACTTTAGAAAGGGAAGTGATTATTGACACGAGAATTGTCCCTGCTTCTCGTCCACTCGTCAACAATAGTCTTGTGTGGAGGGTAATGCAGCTCCAAAATAATTTACAACTTTTAAAAGAAAAGTTTCAGCAACCTGACAACCTGTACGGTTGTGTTTGTATCGCGAATAATTTGCACGAATGGGCAAATCGATTCCTGGGACACTCTTTCGGTCAGTAAGGACGAAAGAGCTGTTTTCTCCAGGCTTTCGCCAGTGGTTGCGTCACGAGCGATCGATACGTGCGCAGGGGAAAGTTTCATTGAATTTAGAGTATTTCACAAGGCTGAGTCAACTTTATTTCCAGTCTGTAAGAACCTACAGAGAGAGACATACAATTCGCAGGGAGAAAGTTGTCCTAGTAGGCTGTGATGTCATTGTTTGCGTGTATCGAGTGGCATGCCACTATGCCACATAACTCCGGCATGCAATCGATGTGTATTTAGGATTACATCTTACTACTCCATGGCTTTGTGTGTTGTCTGATTGTCTGTTACGTTTAATTTTGAGCTATGCACTAATCTACAAATAATTTCAAACAATCAAATCCGTTTGCGCCGATATTTTTTGGCTATTTCAATTCAATCCCTAAGTAGGCTTTGTTAAATTCGTACCGGGTTTGCGGCACATCCGCCAGTGACATTAATTGCCGTTCTTCCAGTACCTAGTGCAGAATTAGAAGAGAACTAAAGACAATTCAACAAAAATCATTCAAGATTTATGCATACTTGATAACTTGAGTTAGACACTTTTCTCCCTATGAATGAAAATATGCATATAAAAAATAGCCATTTGGTTTAGATGAATGGGTGGAATATTAGAAAAAAATAAACACTGCATTTACGAATTTGTGCTCGTATTTTCATGACCTGTTACGCCTATGTTACTTTCCATCATTTCCAATATTCATATTTATTTGTAATATGCAAATGCAACACGAAAGAATCTCTTGAAACTTTTTTCACATTATGTCGTTATCTTCCAAGTCTTTGGTTTAAACATCTAAAAAGTCCTCTACAGCCTTAGAAATGACCCTGGGAGTCGTAATATGGATATTGTGACCACCATTCGGAATCGTCATCACACTAATCAAGCAGAACATACATGCTCATTTCATTTCCAACCATTTCGTGTGGGGATGAAATATGAAATGTGTTGCATCTTGTAAACATACCTTGAGTTTTTTCCAACAAAACTATGAACGTAGTACGCTTGGCTTACTTTAGAAATTCCATCACTTTCTCCTTGAATGATGAGATAGGGACAATCTACTTCCGCTAGGGAGTGTGTACTAAATCTGCCACCACAGGTCTTCCCTGTGTACTCAGCATCTTCCAGGTGCCCTTCGCACCACAATCTGCTCAGTTGGGTGAGCCCATCCACTCCAAATTGACGAAGAAGTATTTTCCTTCGATGATATGGAATCCCCCCAATCCCTAAATCCTTCAACTCTAAAGTATTTAATATCAAAAGTATACAAATATACATAGTCCTTTAAATAATTACTGCGAAGAAGCGATTACGGTGCAACTGTTCTTTGGCATAGTAGTCAAAAAATCCAATCATTCCACATGTAATTAGATTCTTGACAGAGTTCTTGTATACGGAGGCAGCATAGACTCCACAATGTCCTCCACCACTGTGCCCGAATATGGAAAATTTTGCATAGCCTAATTTCTACACGAAACAATTACGTGAAATTGTAACACAGGACTGAAATTTGTAAATTGCCATATTTTCATAAGGTTTATTGCAGACCTGCATTAGTTTCACTGCCAAGTGGCTGTCTCTTGATACGAATCCCGGCGTAAAGTCTTTTAGAAACGGAGGACGACTCATCCCGCAACCGGGAGGGTCCCAAGCCACTACACGAACTTTGGAGTCATCCATTTCAGTCAGTAAAGGTAAAAAGTCTGCTTCGATTGAGCCTAGAAGACGACAAGATTCATTTTGAAAGTGAGGCTTTCTTCAGGATAATATCGGTAATAATTGTATTTTTTACCCAACCCTCCTGGAATACAAAGGAGAACGTTGTCTTTGTTTCCATTTGTCTCTACGAAGTTAAGGGTATTTCCATCAATGCTAACCTGCTGGTTAATCAACGATTTATTCCCTACTTCCAGTCTCACTTGGGTTTGCTTTGTAACAAG
>JAQGBV010002998.1:0-10130 GCA_034698685.1 Isotomurus pseudopalustris | reverse complement strand
CAATGCACAGAGATTTACGACGCATTCTACAATCAAGACGCACGATGTAATATTTACAAAATCAAAGTTTCAAAAGTTTCACTCAATAGGCACATACATCAAAAACAGCATTTTTATATACTGCGAACGATATCATCTTTTACGCAAAACTCGGAACATGGGTTGAGTGAATTTCTGGGATGATGTCAAGTCATTTATCACGAGGTAGATTTTGTAATATGCTAAGCGGATACAAGCAGAAAGAAGTTAAAATCTCATATTTCAATAGAAAAGGTTGTTTAGAACTATTCAAAAGCATCACGAGACATAACGCACATGGGGGAATCACATTTGTCAAGGTTTGCTTTCGGATCTAATGCTGGAAATGCGGAGATCTCGATCATGTGCTCTTTTGCTATGATCAGGCGTTTTATGTGCTTTGATTAGATTAGGATTCCCATTTTGTTCCTCTTGAAAGCTCATTAGTAGACATCTCCAACCGAAATTCATATTCAGGTAAACTATAGTACTCATATAATAACATGGAGTTTCAAACTAACGCGTTAGTTATAACCAAGAGAGTATTAATAAGAGAGATGATTTTCCATCCTTATTCCCGAAATGTATTTTTTTCATTGACTCGCTCCGTCTGTCTGTCTCTCTCTCCTCCCTCTGTGCCCACGTAAAATCCCGTAGTGTCCAACATATAAGTGAAATATGACAAGACAGTTGTTTCGTGTCAAAATTAATTTAAAATAGAGCTGTCCACGATTACAAGAGTCAAGATAACACTCAGTCACTCATATCCCTTTTCTAAAAGTCTACGGTGTTGGATCCAAGTTCCTGATTCCTGGGTGTCTTGCCTAATTTTTTGTGTAAATCAGGATTACATGACTATCGTATTTCATTTCAATTCGCATTGGTCGAAAGTTTGACATTCTGCAAAAATTCTGAGAAAAAGTTTCAAGTTGGTGAATTAATTAATGCTAATTATATAAATTAGTAGGTAATAAACAAACGAGAAGGCATGCAGTTCAGCAACAAAATAAATACTATTCAACCACATTGAAGATACGAGGCACAATAAGAATGCCTGAGCTCTTGCATTTTAGTTCATTCGTTGTTTTCATCATAATCATCATTCAGTTACTTATTCGAACGATTCAAAATGTTGAATTCTACGACAAGGTCAATGCCAGTCTTAAATCAGCGGACAACTCATGTCATCTCATTTTTTAAACAGCAGATTACCAATAGTCATGTTGTACTCTGCACATGTGGAAGGCGGAACTGACTCTTTTGGTGAAGTACATATAGTCTAAGTCAGATTTAAATCCACAGCCGAACTTACACAATCTTTCCTTTCAATCTTACATTGTCTGCTGTAAGCATTTCTACTGGTAATCTCTTAAATATAGATACGCTAAAACCCTTTAGCATGGAACATTTACCTAAAGTTCTCGTATCGAGCCTTGTCTTACTATACGCCACATACTTAACGTAACAAGTAAAGTACAAACACAACTAAGCAAGCGAGTGTCAAGTTTTCCAAGTTTTCCGTTACATAAATAACCAATCCATTAAGTTCTGTTTCTTTCACTCGTTTTAGGAGGGAGTGAGGCGAACTATAGCGTAAGATATTGGAACGCAAGATTCTAAAAAATACTAAATCCTCCACGCTTCTAAATATCATCTTTAGAACAAGTAAAGTGAAAATCTCCGTACGGTTTTTGAGATGTACTTAACACGAATCAGAAGACATTGACAACTTTCAGTGAAAGCTTACATCATCTGATCCTTAATCCTCCCGGTAAATTGGATTGAAAAATTGTTCACGAAGATTGGATTCACTAAACTTATTGTTAACTAGGCTATTCGAAATAACAATATTCTTTAGTCGTACGACACAAGGTAGATTATATCTACCCACGGCGATTTCCTTATAAAAATACTGTAATATCGTCAATGGACATTTGGTACAATAAAGTAATAACACCTACCTCTATCTCCAGGAATGCTTGCTCGTCGAGAGGAAACATTGGTGGCTTTCCCTTCGGACGGGTTGCAACATAGTACGTTCCAAGAGCGACGGCACCTGCCATCACGACAGCACCTGTAGCACCTCCTGTGTAAGAAAAAATACATGAAGTATTAATTGGAAATATAAAAAAAATTATCAGTAATGTTTCTTATGCGCCCACAGATCCAAGTCTACTCAAAAGAGCATGTATCTAAATTGTAATCATCAGCTTACCGGGAACCCATTCTAGTGCCTCGTCCATTCGTCTTTTTACTGAAAGCAGAAAAAGTACATTTTATAACCAATTTTGGCTTATAAGTTTGTTAGTGTAAAAATGCAATTAATTTGTTTCCTAGTTTGTCATTCAATTCATGCTATTTTAACTACTTACTACAAATTATTGTTATTTAATATCTATAATTATTATTAATATATCATATCTGTTATATTGTCTCTGTATGTTAATTTCCAATCAAATCATTACAGTTTCTTTTGTATAAAAGCAAAAACTAAACTGTTGCCTGTTGCATGCAAAAGTGAGCATAGGTCCTCGCATAGGTCCACTTGCTGCCAATGTTACAACAAGTGAAACCAAGTATTAAGGTTCTTTATTTAAAAAGTAGTTTAAATGGTGTTTTCTTGCAACTGTGAGTAAGAAAAATTAATACGAGTTAGTCTATCATTATGAAAGATCGAGTGATTAGATACAGCCTGTGCCGTACATTCTATCTACTAGTAATAATACTAAATACTAGTAAATACATAATTTATAATAATTCATTCGAACAAACTAGTAAAAAAATTGCTTCACACAATAAGAAGCATTGTACTTTATGACTAGTCTCGTAAGTGTCTGTGTGCATGATACTTAAGGGTTAGCTAGATGAAACTTGATACAGATTCACCCTGGTGAATGCTTATTGAGCCCAGATTAGTCTTAATTTTTAATAATTCAGGGCTCATGTTTACCAAAAGATTATATTTCTGCTGACTTGTCTACTTATTGGAGTTATTAGTGGATTATTATTTCTTATGATTTTTGTACTGCTAACAACGTTTTATTATTGAGATACCAAAAAAAATAATAAGTAGTTTTTAAGTAAACTCATTCAGCAACTTATAATACTAGGCTCGAGTTTAAGTCACAGTCACAATGTACTAAGCAGTATGGTTCTTGTTATTATACAACAATACAACAATACGTAGTAAAATTAATTAGTTTGAAATCGCAATCCCAATCGACAGAGTTTTTGAAAATCACAAACTCATACAAAATTAAAGTCTTATACAAGAAAACTATTAAACAATCAAGATAATTATGCGTTGTAAGTAATAGAATGGTTAGGTTAGGCCTAAAAGGCACAAGATGAGGTGCACCACTTTCTCACGCTCATAGACTAATTGTCTCACGCTAATTGCAAGAAGGATTTCTCGTACTCACTATTCGCAAAGATGGTCACTGCTTTGGAAGTATCTGGAATGACTAACTCCATGAAGACACTTGAGTGACTGGAGGAACTTTACACAATCTTTGAGTGGCTTTGCCAGCTTCTGTTGTTCAACGTGTTGCTACTTACCTAATTGTTTATAAAATAGTTACAAGTCAGTTGGCTAAAAGACCTTGCGAATAATATTTTCTCACGCAGTAATACAGCAAACCAATTGAGTCACGTAATAAGCAAATAAATATTTATCTCGACTGTTACTCTTCATTACACTTTTCAGGTCCCCTTCTTTCATTAATCAATATCTATCTTTCAATGTAATGCAATTAAACTGCACAGTTTTTCTCCTGCCATCAGAGGCAATTCATCTCATGAATTTTAAGTTCTTGCATTTGAAGCTGCAAGAGCATCAAGAATAAATACTTATGTTATAACCTGAACAAATATTATGGGAAGGCTTACTTTAATGCTTTCGGAGCTTCGATTCTTAGTTTCTTACACTATAAGTTAAATAAACTTGCATTCAAGAAGTACAAATCCTGCTACTACTACTGTCTAGTGCACAATGTACATCATGATATGATGATCATCGTAACAGTCTTCGTGCAGTAAAATCACTCACCATGCCTCGTACGAAATAGACTGGCTGGCATGAGTGTTTTGCCGGTCGGTTATACGAGAGCACGGATCCGTTCCACGCTTCCACGTGAAACGGATACTCATCTCATTCATATTTAGCGTTTCAAGAACCTCTTGCTTTATGAGCTGATTTCTTTTTTGCACTTTTTGGCAACCAATTGTCGAACACTTATATACTACTCGTGCATCAGGCGATGCGCCACGTAGTGTTCCATAGGAGATAATGCACAATGTAATCCTGAAACTTGTAGTTCTTTGGGGAAAGTAAACCGATTTGCATCTCCATGCACTTAATCCTAAATCCATCTCCTAAACCAAGCAAATACTTAACACTATATATTATTCTTTCGTGAAGATCAAATATTCTTTCTCGCGTTAAACTACACGTCACATGTTCCAAGCGACGGTTTAACTCAACCTCAAAAGACTATTTTAGAAAAACAATTGCCATCATATGCCGTTTTGATTTCTAGGGAGTTTATCCACAAATTACAAAACAATTCAAAAATGTATACTACATTTAAAAAATGGCCACACAAATGCAGCTCGATAAGTGCTGGCTGACATTGAGCTTGAAGTTTGAAGAGATGCTGCAACGATTAAGATTACGTAAAGTATAAAATTCTAGCTAACACCACAGCACTTTTTGATTTTGATCGTCAGTGGGTCAACAAAACTATAGAGGCTAGAATTGCATAAGGCATTACGCTCTGGAGTGGAGCTAACTGTTGTGTAAGTTGTAATTCACGCAAGAGTCATACAAGATTGAATAGCATAATGGCATAATCTGTGGTTTGCCGTTTGGTTTAATTCTAATGAATAATGATTTTGATAACCCCTGATTTTCCTTCTTCTATCAAAGATTAACCAGATCTCGAATCTCAACCATCATCAATAACATCACACATCACTTGAAATTTGGAAAACCCCCATTTAAAAAACGTACACTCTGAATCTTTATAGTTAATAACAGAAAAAACAAAAGCTTACCTACTTAAACTTAAATAATTAGGCGAACCCCAGCTTAGCGTATCACTGTATAATCTTCTAATTGCGGAAAACTGGTGCTTCTTTTTCCTCGAGTCGCTGGCCAAACAATATAATCGTTGTCTTTCAGTATAAAAGATAAGAAAACACGAGGCAGAAAAATAATTCATAATTATTTTTCAGACCTAAGGCCCACAATACAATCCATTTCAATCATCCACTTGTACGGATTTCTCAACCTTCTTCATTGTAATCCTATAGTACATTCCTTTTCAATAAACACTCATTTCTTCGTGCACTTACCACACTTCCTTCATATATTTCTTTACTCCTTTTTCCCTGTTATCAGATTCATAGATTAATTTGTTGTTTGTACTTAATTTCATGCTAAATGTTCACCAGTTAGAATTGCCTTTAATCCTAAAATCCCACAGGACAATTACAATTCCAACCCCATTGAATCTGCGATGGATGAGCTTATGAGATGGTAGAGTTAAACTTGTTTACATGCTTGCATACACAAATGTACACGCACTGATTGAAGACATTCAACCAATCAACCTTTACAGTTAACTTAAGAGGACTTTGCGATGTAAACATTTACCCATCTATCTCTACTACCACATTTTCATTCGCAGTTGCTTTAAAGAAAGATCAAGAAGATCAACACACCACATTTTTTGCCCCTTATTATTTGCATCTCAATAATTTCTGCTCACTCGAAACTTTTCTATCTACCTTATTTTTGTTGACCACTTACTAAACTGACTCAAGTGTGGTGCAAATGTTCCAGTGTTCAACAAAACAACTCATAATTTTCCTGTTTACCCTTCGCTCATGTTATTCTTATCGTGCGTAATATTTACTCCTTTATCAATGACATTGACCTACCAAATCCACATTTGTTTGTTAAATTTTAAAACCTGCTGCATGTCCATTTTACGAAATTACTACACGTTCCTATCTATGAAAATCTAATGATATGTATCACAGCAAAACAAAATAAATCAAAATACCTTGTCGCAATTGAAGCACGTTCCTTTTCCAATAATGCTCACACACACTCTCACTTTCACCAATCAAGAAAGACTATCAATTTGACTTTGTATTTTGTACCCTGAAGAAGGTGAATACCCTGTATGAATGAAGTAGTGTTGATGAGAGAACAAATGTTTGTGCACTTAATGTGTTCACAGGTATTAGAGGAGACTTAATGAGTTGAGGGGGGGGGGCGAGTGGGGGTATCGAATAAGATAATTAAAAGTTGTGCCGGTGTGAAAGGAGGAGGAGGAATGTGGAGCACGTTGAATGAGGTGGCAGGGAGGTCTGTTGACGAGAGGAAGAGAGGAGTGCATATGGAAGGAAGGAAGGGAGGAGGAGGAGGAACTCCAAATAAATCGCAAGCGGGAAGGAGGTGAACTCTCGCAGCAGTGCCACTGCCGCAGGTATCTCTCACTCTCACTTTCTCCCTTTCCCCCGAACTCCGAACTTCAATTAAAGACAAGGACTAGGGAATCGTTAATTGGATGAAGCACCAACAGTTATTAATTAAGCAAATATTGGTAGAATTTTGGAAGCTATATAACGTCGGTCAGGCAGGAGCAGTAGCGAGCAAGGCTTTTGTAGAAGAATGATTTTTGAGTGCAGATTACGCTATGAGGAGTCTTTATATGAATGATGATATAAATGATGTGCATTTAGAGGTTGTCATTGAAAAGGTCGATTACAATATATGTGACAAGAGGTTTTCGTGATATGTTTTTATTTCAACCAGGTGTGAATTAATGTACGTGTGAAAAGTGGATAGGTAAAAGGAGTAAATTGATGAATCCGTGACTTAGACAAACATGTGAGAATTGAGGAATGAAGGGATGACAGAGATGTGATGAGTTATTCAACTACCAGCTAATTTAAGGTTAGGCTGTTCAAACAAATAGCAATTTTTCACAATTTTTATAGATATGTAAGGAAAAGTGTGTTCATTTCTGTGGGAAATAGAGAAGATGGGGAAGTATCCTCATGTGTAAATATCACGAATTATTGCTACTGCGAGTGAATTAAATGCATGCGACGCAAGACTGTTTGGGATCGAACAAAGGACAAAGGGCATTTGATTTTAAAACATAATTTATTAAGTTGTGGTGCTTGTTAATGTGGCTGAGTAGAATTGGCATTCATGAATTATGAAATGAAAGAACTGCTCCTAACCACTAATCATCTGTTGTGTGTGGGGACAAGAACAATAAGTTATAATTTTGTTTTCATGAGAAAGGTTTTGTTGTGTGTTATGCATTGCATGATGAGGACGGTAAATTACTCGTAAATCATTTACAGATAGGCTGGGTTTTGAATCATTTAGAGAAAATTGATGAATTCCTATTGTGTTTGCGTTTTCATAACCTTTGCTGCAAATCTTAAGTCTGATGTAAAGTGTTTATTTATTTAACCTTTAAAGCCCATGAATTTATATAATGCACTGAAGTATTGTGCTTTGACTTCCTTGTCGTGCTTTGAAATAGTGAATTATTTGTATCACTGGAGAGTTTTATGTACTCAACTTCGAATTTCATGCAGACATAAACTAAACAACCGTAATCATACCATACTCTTATCTGATAGACAGGTCTACTAGAAATAAACTGTTAGTTCCATTAGCACTATGAAATGTAAGTAACACTGCTTTGAAAGATATAGATGATCAATTTTTATTTCATTTTCATAAACATAAGGATTAAGCAATTATAAAATGTTCTATCGCTTGCAGAACACACCAAATGTAATAATTCGAATGGTTCGCTTGAATGCTCGCTGAAAATCGTGATTTCGTTTGGCATAAATCATTGGGTTAACACACGAGTTGAACCATCCCAAAAGTGCACTGATCAAAGGAATAGTCCGTCCTAGGACATGGTTGCTCGCCAGTTTGGTAACTCTTAGAACACTGACAGTGAAATATGGAGTCCAGCAAAGAATGAACGCTAAAATTAGTAATCCAAGCGTTTTTGCAGCTCTCCTTTCCTTTTCCATGTATTCTAACCGTTTTCGATCACTAATGTGATTTAGTACTGATCCATATTTGGAAGAAACACTGGCACCAATTGAACTATCGCTTGATGAACCGTTTGTACCCTCATTTATTGCACCTTCAGTCTTAGCAGGAGGAATTGTCGTTTCTTCCATCGACTGGCTAGTTTTTGAAGCCACGTTGGCATCCGTACTTTCACCAGCGTTATTCAACTTTCTCCGAAACCGTTTTTGGAGTTCAATGAAAATTTTTGCATAAATGGTGAGCAGAACCATTCCTGGAAGGAGAACGACTGTGAAATTGGTGTAGATTACTCGAATAGTGGATGTTTTGGTGCGACACACCCATTGCTGTTCTGCAGTTGTATTTCTAAAATGGTAATCTCCTGTTTCCTTCCAGTCAATAATCATTGGAAGTGTGATGCTGAATCCAGCAAACCATACGAAAAATATTGGTAATATTATTGATTTAAATGTTTGTCGATGCAAATACTGAACTCCTTCCATCAAAATACGATAACGATCTACTGCTATCAACACGAGATGGTTGGAACTAACAAATCCTGCAGTCCAGAGCATGACCAGCCAAAAATTGCATACCGATTCACCGAATATCCAATCCCCTGATAGTTCATAAATCGCCAGAAACGGTATGGATATTATGCCGACCAGGAAGTCAGGAACTGCCAATGAGACAAGTAAAGCGTTCGATGGAGTACGAATTGATTGATCCAGGCACCAAGACAGAATCACGAGACCGTTTCCGAATACCGCAGAGAAGATACATATCAGCACAAACAGCAGGAAGAAGTAATGATATGTAGACCAGGTGAACGTATAACTGCTGGTATTTGCTGCGTTCGAAGCATTACTTAATGCCTTCAACGGTTCAGCAATGGTGAGATTCATTTTAAATATTTAAACTGGTTGGAAGATAGTCAAGAACCTAGCAAATCTGGACCATTTCAAGTAATATCTGCAAACACGGCTAACGGAGGAATAAACTCAACAGCTCAAAATTTTTGTAAAATATTTTAAGAATTTGAAGTTGTTTGTTCTGTCCACTGTACGGGAAATCCATACCACAAAAGCAATATACGTTAATCATTACCACAACCACCCAATTACTTTTAGGACTTTGAATTATTATAAGTGTTTGCTTCGATTTCCGGAAGCATGTAACAAGGAAAAATGAACGAGGCTATGCATAAAGTCATATATACCGTGTCGAGTTATTTTTATTACCATTTTAACATTAAGTACGCATTTCCTACAAAATACAGCTACTAACTAGCACACTAAAGAAGTCACTTAAGTCATAAACAGGTTTAAAAATATCTGTTTTTCTTTTTCAAAGTTGTTCCCAATGATTTGAACTAATTTCTTGGAAATTAGTTTCATTCAGGGCTATTACACAAATACTTTCTGATTTCCAATCTTGAGCAAAGAAAGGCTTGGACCTATGAGTAAAGGGGATAATTGCCAGACTGCAGATGAGTTTTAAACCCTATTTATTATTTATTTAGCTTTCATTGTCAATCAATATTAGTACTCGACATTTGTTGACCGTATGCATGAACTCGAAATGGACAGGTGCGCTATTATTTGCGGGTCGAAGGGTCTTCCAGTCCTGTGTAGCTCTCCCTTCTTTCATGAATGAATCAAGATAATGAATAAAATGGGCTCGTTCGAAGCTATGTGCTAAACTGAACTTCATGCACGGCACCGGCTTAAAACTGTGCACAAACCCGTGCAATTCATAATTACTTGAGACAAGTGTGTGTGTGAAGCCTCTTCAACATTTGTGCTGGAAATTGGGGAGACATTTTTTCAACCGGACTATATAGACCGAAAAACAAAAGACGTTTTATAGATTAATGGATTTTGATCAGCAAATAAACCATTCACTGAACCATCAATGCTTTGTTTTACTAACTAGTGTTTTTCCGGTGTTACAGGTTCTACTAAATATACGAAAATGGCAAGGACGCTGTGCCGTTCTTATGTGCTTGTTACACAGAACCATTAAGGCATAA
>JAQGBV010002997.1:0-10133 GCA_034698685.1 Isotomurus pseudopalustris | reverse complement strand
ACGAAGAGAAATAACCTCAGCCAAGGCTATAATTAGCATGTCTGAGGAAGGGAGGAAAACCATCTCCCCAATATTCTAATAAGCATACTATGCTTATGAACTTAAGTTCTATTCTCAAAAATGGGACTTAACAGAAGTACTTTGAGTGGAACAAAATGTTGGTGATTTACACGGAAAACACTCCATTCCCTCTAAAATATCGTTACTCCTGCGACAAACTATGAAAAGCGACGAAGAATTCTCTCGCCTCTTTCGGAAGAATGTTTGAAAGATGGGGAGCTAAGATATTTTCCATAAATCTTTTGTAGTTTGATGAAGAACACTCATCCAGTAGAAATCAAGTGGAACTATTGTAGGGTCATTACAAGAGTTACTCAAGGAGGGAAACAAAGTGGCAGGTTGGTCAACAGTCTCTTAAAGAAAGTCTTCTTCGAGAGGAGTTGCAAAAGTACCTTTTCATCTGATAGAGACTAACTGTCCTTACTTTGGCATTTGTTCAGCAACTTTTTCATGCGTGCAATGGGTGTTTCTACTTATTTTGCTTCTTGTAGTACAAACACGAACAGTTTAAGCCAGACTACACACGTCTTTTATGCAATTACACTCGTGTACTTCTGCCAGACACTGATATGTTGTTCTACTCTAAGTCGTATTTTATTTGGGCATCAGGTAATTCTAGAAATAAATGACCACACGAGAAAAAACTGCGTGTCGATCAGTTAACATGAAAATCTTCAATTCAGAATGGATCAAAAGGCACTTAACGCACACACCAGAATGGCATGCTTACAACTTAAACCTCTTCACGATTTCACTGGCTCCTTTAACCCTTCAAAACAAAGTATTACGGACTGTATGGAGTGCTGCAAAGTGCAAGACAAGAAAAATGGGGAAGCTAATCTCCCTCTCCTTCATATTAATTTCGCACTGCCAACTCTACATTTCACCATAAATGTAAGCGCAACGACTCTCTCATGAACTCAGCTAACTGGAAACATTATTATTTGATATTAAAAACCCACACACACACATACACAAATATGAGATTGTTTCAAGCAGACTTTTTTTCTTATGTGGTACAGTTCTGAAGCTACCTACCTAGCACACTTAATGGTAACTCTACATGTAATATAGAAAAGAAAAGCAAAAAAAAAATGTCATAAAACGATACAAAAATACCAATTCACATAAAGTTTAGTGCAGCTGGAACTGTTTGGGTTTCTTTGATTGGCGTGTCTACAGGCAGTAAGGCAGACATGGAAAGTAATGTAAAATGGATCGCAAGTCAACTGGAGTGTTTGCTGTTGCTTAAGAAGAATGCGTCCCGAATACACCACCAAGTATTTCCTTCTGTTTGAGGAAACTCAAATTGAGAGCTTTCATTCTGCGAAAGGCACTCAAGAAAGATATTCGGAATCACATACTCAGTCAATAAGCAAGTAAATTTATTTCCGTATCGTGTCTCCTCTCTTTACAGCGTTATTGATTACTAAACATTCTACACCCATGCACACACAGTTGTCAGAATGCTTTCAAATAATTCACGAGCTTTCTCTCTCCAATTCAACTTTCCAATATATTATATACAGAGACTGAGCCAACGAGAACTTTCCCACTAGGCAGAAAACTTCTTTCAATATCCCTTTGAAAGAAATAAAGACCTCTCTACTCTCTCTCCCTTCCATTTGCTCATATTAAACTCGAAGAAGGTAGCAGAGGAGAGCTCATTTTTCAGTCTACGTGAGATTTTTAGAAATAATGAATAATGAGATTTCCACTCAAAAGGTAACGAGTTTATTAAAAGGCTGCCAGTGACAGCGGTACACACTCAATTTCACAAGACGTCTCAAAGTCTCACCACCACCAATAAGAAAAGAAATAATCAATAAATACAGAAATATTAGATTACATATTGCTTAACCAATTCCACCAGTATAATTTACTACATCAGTGCATTTGTTCTTGACACTCAACCGCTAACTGGAATGGAATAGTCGGACATAATTTATTTATTTAATTTCTGTGTAGTCACGAATTATGATTTATGTTCAGGCGAAAGGTTGGTTGAACTCTCCCAACATTAAGAGGAGTTTGCGAGATATTAAATTTTGTCCTGCCTGTTCATTCCTATTTATTAAGGTTTCTTATGAGACTCATACTCACCACAGGCATTAACTTTAATGCCTGTTGGTTCCGTAACAATGTACCCTCTAGCTACCTACTACAGCTACACTGCAAGAGAAATATTTCGGGTAAAATTGTTTTGTGTGAAAGGAATTCTTTATTTTTCCGGTGAAATTAGCCATGCGGAATGCTGATTACCAAAGTTTTGGCAAAGGACGGGACTATTCATTCCTCTCTGCCGTTAAATAATGTTCCGTATTACGACACATCTTCCACCTTATTCTCCGATACATTCTTGTTGAAATATTTATTTAGTTTTTGCTAAAAGCTTAACAACTCATGCGGGTCCCTTGATGTCGTCAAAGTCTTTTGTATTTGTCTTTGTTGGATTCTCATGCGTGAGATAGCAAATCGAATATGCAAATTATGTGAAATGTTCTGAGTAAATATTCATAAGTTACTTTCAAATTCACGTGTCTTCTTGTGTGTCTCACTTACCCAAAGTTTGTCCCCATAACAGACGACCATCTTCCCCAAGACAAGCGCTTCTCGCGTCAAAAGGGTTGGTGAATTGGATGAAGGCGTATCCTTTGTGCATTGAAATACCTGAAAAGCAAACAAAAAATTTAACATTAGAATTAATCACCGATCTACTTAATTATGTAAATGTGAGCAATAACTTTCTTTTGCACCACATTGCTTGACGCACTGAGTGTGCGAAAAGCCATTTTAAAGCGATCATTGAATGATTAAATGACACTTTGCAAAGGGCAATATGGGAAGACGGGTGTGAGTGTAATTTAAAAAAATGGAGTGCTCTAGATTTCATATTGGTAGTAGATTTATGGATAAGTCTCGTAACAAGAGCTGTGTGTGCTTGCGTCTCCACCTCTGCACTATCTATGGAGAGATCTACATTTGTCAGAGTATATTTTGTTTACTGATACAATTGAAAGGGAAAAAGGTCCAGGAGGCGTAGCTGGATAATGGGTTTCGTTGAAGTCATAAAATTTTAATGAGTATTAAACAACCTCTTTAAACAAGACTCAAAGGTCGGGTGAGTATTAGTTAACCAGTGGCAAGTAAGGAAAGAGAGAGAGAGAAACGTTGTCACAACTGCACTTGTTATTTCAATCTATTTTTACTTAATGGCGAAAATAAGAGTAAGGCTTGTCAGCAGCCTCGTTGGAATCCTTAACAAGCTTCTACTTGAAGAGTTCAACATAATTTTACAGACCTCATTATTATTCCAAGACAAAAAGGAACATTATACTTTACATGCTAATTAAAAAGAAGGCGGAGAAAGTTTGAATGAAAAGCAATATTTGTGAGTTTGTGACCACGCTTTTACGGCTTTGGTGATAATTCAAACACCTGGGGCCCACATTACTTTATATTTAGAAATGTGGATATATTTTTAAGTGAATCTTTTGACACAGTATGGCCATGGGTCGGAAACCGAATGGCAGAAGTATATAAGTAACCCTGGCGGAGTGTCGATCCAGAGACAGAATGTTTAATGTGATATTTCATAAACAGGTGTAGATTTAAGAGTGGATGTTGTTGCTCTCTCGTCTTTTGACAACGACTTCATTCAACTCACACCAACTTCAATGCAAGTTCTTCATTTCGCTTTGGGCATCAGAACTACTTCACGAGTTTGCAACAGTCATCATGTGAAATAGAAAATGTATACGACACGGACGGAACTCCATGTGTGCGAGGATTTTGATTAAAATGAAAACACATGAAATCTGGTCAGCTCTTTCCCATCAGACAGCTTTGCATACACAAAAGGCCGAGAGACATGAGGAGATTGATTGTTTCAACAGATTTCAAAGCAACTCGGAAATCCTGCGCCGACTTTATTAATAAAATGAGATACTAAGAATATTGCGAAATAAAGTCTACGTGTTCATAAGGGAATTCATTATTGTTTATCCCAACACATGTTTCTATTATAATAGCTCACAACACACCAGCTTCTCATTCGTATGTTCGTATACAGATTTTTTTTTCATTTGAGAGCAGCACTACTACATCAAACATTTTATATTTTCAAGACGACGTGTGAGCCTCATTTAAAGACACACGCTTCAATTCCTACAAAAGCCGTTGTGCATCTGGTTGATTCTATCTTAATTAAGTAGAAAAAAATAGTTAATTAAAGTTAATTAAAACAAGAAATTAGATACTGAACTAATATAATATAAAGAGGTTCGGGTACAAAGCAACAGCTTTTGCTGAGGCATGCAGATGTCTTCTATCAATTCAGATGATATGATCTATGTTGAGTAATAATAAAGCTGGTCTCTTCCATAAAAAACTGACTGCATCATCTTCTTTAGATGAATTATTTAACTCGCAACTTTCTCCTTCTGTGGCCCTACTCCAAATTGTGACACACAGCTACACAAGAAATATTGACTTTTAATGCAAAAATATACCCGTTATGAAAATGATTTAGTAAAGCCACGCGGACTTGTCAGAGTCCTTCAACTTTCAGCGTGAAGACTTTTTGATCCTACGATTTCTAGAAGAAATCAAGACTCAAATATTCGCTGCAGCATTACGACTACGACTATCCTCATCCTCCCATCATCTGTACAGAACACGGTTAGTTTTTTTTTATTCGCATAAATAATTTTTATAGGCCCCATCCCATCCACACGGCTTCTTTTTCCGTGCGACAAGGATTTACACCACTTTCTCTACAACTTTTCCTTGCCAGACCAAAATGATTTTTTCCCTACATTTTGCTACGTTTTTTAACATCCTTCATCTCAGTTGATTAGTCATATTTCATACTGAGAATTCCATCCCAACTTTGGAACACTCGTTTTTAATCAAAGAAGATACTCTCTCTACACTTCCACCAAGAGTATAAATGTTTTACTGAGGAGTGTATACATTAGATTCAAGACTGTACAGATACGATACTCATCTGCTGTTATCATATTGGATCTCTTTTACAACCACCCACACACTTGCTCTTCTAGAGTTCTAGATTCTAGATCTTATGGCACCTAGACATCACGACCGAAAAAGGAATAAGAGTCCAGATCCAGAATACATTATAATATCAATTTTCCAAGCCAAGTGGTTGAGAGAAAGTGAAGAGAAAGGCAGCCATGCAGGGTTAAAGTTGGGAACATGAAAGTTAGCTCTTTTGCACTCCCTTCCACCACTCTGCAATTCTAATGAAGATGAAAATCGAATTTAATTTTGTATCTAGAAATTCTTAATGGCAATTAGTTAGTGTAATCAAATTATTTCTGGAGCATCCAGCAGTCGCTCTCTGAGCTTTGTACACTCGACACAGCCTTCCTTCCTTCCTTTTAGAAGTCTCTTCTTCACCAGCAGGTTGTGCGTTTCTTATAATACTTCCCAACGATTAGTTTAAGGGGAAAGTATTATTCACTCTTGAATGAAACTCCAGCCTGACTTACGAATACATTATGAGAGGACACAAGGAGGAAAGGTTGGTTCCTTTTGTTGGCTCAGCCAGAATCGCAGTCAGGACGCGTGCTGTGATCCATTTAACCAACCACTTTATCTTTTTCCTCCTCTTTAACACACAACTCATCCTTCATCCCCACCGACTACAACAACTACAAACTGTACAAACTAGTCTTTAGGCCAGAGTAGCACAGTTTAGCATTAATTAAACAGTTCTCTAAAGAACTCCTCCTCGCTTATTCACCATACAACAGTAGTTTGTTTTGTGTGTAAAAATTCTTTAGAAACTTTGCTTTATTCCTGAAACTAAACTATGTCCTCCGCATTTCCACTATATAATTACACACAGCAGTATTCTCCAAAATTAATTTGGCTTTCTCTCTAATCTTTGTTAAATAATTGACTATTCCAATAGTATAGTGTGTGTGTTTAGTCCTAAAATAACTCTTAATAACTCGAGCTATATAAGTCACGGAAGGCCAAGGATGAAAAGTTCTGAGTCAAGCAACCATTCCTCACAAGATAAGTATCATCACAAAAGCAGCAACGCGGCTTCTCTCAGCATAAGTAAAAGAAATATATATGGGAAATATGCAAAAGACAAAGAAAAAGTAGCTCAAACCGTACATCATTTTTTCACTGCAGAAGTTTTTAATATGCAAATCAGCACAGACCTTAGAAGAAGAAAGTTTGTCGGTTATTTATTCCTTATTTTGGTTCTACAACTAGAATAGAGTTTGTTCATCTATTTCTGTGTGTATAACTATTAAAGTATTATCCACACGTAGTCAGTTAGGAGGAAGAAGAAGAAGAAATAGGAGAAAAGTTGAGAAATTCTGAAGAGACATGACACGCAAGCGAAACTCTGTTGGTGGAAATACCTCTCGTGAGTGTTCCTCCTTTGAATACATTCTACGAGAGAAGTACATAACCAACACTTGGCGTGAATTGAATTCGTTCGTTCGTATGTACTTGTGCTGTGGGAAGTATGGTCATGCATTACGATGGTTATGGTCTGTCTGGTTAAACTCGAATTACTGGGATTAGCATGGTTATTGCCATATGCCACGAACGATAAAAATGTCTGTCCATTAATCCTCTTCTCTTTTCCGTGACTTGATGGAACACTCTCCTGTTTACCCTCTCCTCGTTCGTCTCAAAATCTACGAGATTTCTTCCACTTTCTCAAATCCCTCAGTTTTGTTCTCCACTCAACTTTCCACCACAACTGATACACATACACCCAAACAGGCGCAGCGAACAATTTACTATTTACCTTCCTCATTGTTTATTGCAAGACTATTACACGTTTATCCTCTCAAGCTGATTTATTTTCTCCCATCACGACTTTCCCTCATGAACTCGTGTCTCATGAGGATTTCAAAAGGATGTTTGTGTATGTGTGAGTCTACGTATTTTACTTTCTCTATCTTTGCATGCTAAAAACCCTGCTGGATGATTGAGCGTTCGTACTGAATGGGATTTTAATGTTTGAACAAAGTGAATCCCTTGTATGTCCGAAGGAAAGATGTGTACTATCGTCGTGTAGGCTGCCAAATTCCCGGGGAACAATGAAAGTTACATATGGAGCATTAGCATCTTATGAAATCCTAGTCCCTTCCTTCCGGTCATAAATCATAGTTCATCTCTGGCTTGTGCAACTGTCATACTTCTCACACTCTCTGATCCAAAGTTAAGTACGAAGAAAAGGTATCCGTGCTTATCTTGCCACAAAGGAGGATCCAGATAACTCTAAAGCAACATCGAGAAGAGCACAAGTTTATCTCCAACTAACAAGGGGAGATCGGGGCAAACTAAGTTTTAACTTCTTCTCTCTTCCTAACGAGTGATCCGTGTCAAAAGTATTGGAAAGTGAACACAGCTGTTGGGAAAAAGAACACTTCACAAAACATAAGTCATTCGCGTGGGTTCGTATAACTTTACACCATCCAATAAGTCATTCCAGTGGAGCTGCTAGCTGGGAGGAAAATATCAGTAATACTTTTAAGTCTCTGGCAATGTAGGAACTCCGCTCGAGGTCTTACGAAAAAGGTATTAAAGAGAAATACAGAGTGAATAAGGCTTTTACACATTCACCTGGAAAAAATTCTCCAGGTTATTTCAATGACTTTTTCCTTCCCAAGAATTCCACAAATCTAAAAGGATTTCGAGACACACGAGACGAAGTTATACCCCCTAAAAGGTTCTCCTTCATAACTCTGGTCAAGCAAAAAGATATTATAGCAGCCTAGCTAGCACAACCAGCCTCGGTGGAATTTGAAACTTTGGTTTTAACTCAGGGGACTTCATGAATGCATTAATACTTGGTGGGTTTATTTGAAGAGAAAAGTTTGAGGAGAGAGTTTCGCAAGTCTGTCATATCCCATAAGACTAGCGGAGGAGAGTAGGGAGCTCCACACCACCACACGAAGAGATAAGAATTGGATAAAGATGAGTCCAAAGAGAAAGTTGGATCCGCTGTGCCTTCACACACTGTGCTTCGTTGCTTTGTACACTGTGTGTAAGCCGTTTACATGCGACGTGTGTCACCTGAGTGTGCCTCACGGCAATGGCTAAAATGTCTCTGAAGGGATAAACCATCGCTGTCGAAGTGGCTTCAACTCCGAGAGATGTGACAGTCATAGTCAGAGACACATTGGAATCGGGAGGAAGAGAGGAGAGAGACGCTGGAGGGACTCTTTACTTTTACGTGCGTCGTATGCTTTGATGATGATCAAAGTCTCCTTCCCTTCCTGCCGTCTCAAACTTTTCACATTAGTCAAGACCCATAAACGATTAGGGAAACTCGAAGATGATTTAGGGGAGTTCTCTCACGCGTAATTATTATAATCCATCTGTGATTACATTCGGGCCTTCTCCTCAACCCACAGAGAAGACCGGAGAAGAATACGCATGACAAATAAATGCTTCTCGGTGGCAGACTTAAGAGATCCCAAAAGGATCAGCCTTTCTTGAATAAATTGAACATGATTTTCTTGTGTCATTGTCATCTTTGAGGTTTGAGGAGACTTCTGCTTTACTCCGAAAGTGTTTAGAGACATGATTAAACTTCAGAAGTGAGTGAGACCCTCATAAGAACATTTATACTATATACTTTATGAGCTTTCCTCGAGTTAAACTGTAAAACATTAATGCAAAATCAATAGTCATTAAGAAATACAAAAGGAAGCATTACGTTCACCCCTACATACATGTAATGTATGTATATATACTATACACAGTTAACAGTTGTGTCGGTTTTTTGAAGATGTAAAGATTTCAATTACTGTCTCACTCTAGTTTCTTCCTTGCTATTGCAATTGCAATGAACATTTATGACCGAAATAGCGTGTATACAACTCATTATTTATACAACTGCTTACAATGGGAAAGAATCTTTTAGACAGTTTTAGACGTACACCACATTAGCATGCATTTATTTTACATCCTCGTAGCCTACAAGTGAAATGAAACGAAACGGAATGTAAGCTTGTGTAACGAGAAGTTTGGTAAGTACAGGAAACATCCAACACCAAAAAGTGTGTCCCATCCAGCCCATAAAAGTCCTCCAGACTATTTATGATCGCAATGGATTAGGTTTTTTAATACTACAGACTTGACAAATCAATAATTCAAGTCAAAGAGAAGGGGCTTCCACTTCGAGTGCGTCAAATGATGAAATCAAGCATGAAATTAAGAAACTTTCTCTCTCATTGTTACAGACTTCTGACTACACATCCACCAATAGCGAATAACATAATCCTATTGCTGGACTCACGAAGAGTACAACTGAGCATAAAATCTGGCACCACTTTTATCTCTCGTCTGCAGTTTTAAATTCATGGGCTCCGTTGTGTTATCAATGTTATGACTCGTATGACAAATAGAGTACCTACACGCCCATACTAATGCAATAATACTCTCCTCTGTGGCCAGACCTTCTCCGAATCCTCCGCGTACAACGACGAATAATACTCTTCGCAGTACCTAGGATATAAATTTCAAGTCCCAGGATACTCCACGTATAATATTTTTACTTGATTGAACTCGCTATCTCGATAGGTTTGAAGCTTTTCTATGAGAAATACTGACAACTGGGCTAAGACTGCTCTCTACCACAAAAAGCTCAAAAACTGCAGAAAACACAAAACCGAAAGTTTCTATACAACAGCCTCTGATTTTATATTATTTTCATTCCGCTAACGATTTTGTGGTTCGAAGAAGAAGTGGTGAATAGAATTCACGAAGGATTTGACCTCGGTCTCTCACACAGAAGGAGTTCACGATGATATCATCGTGGTAATAAAATTCCTTCTCTTCATGAAAACATTGTAAAAGAAAGTCGTAATTCTTTGCTTTCCTTAATACACATGAAACGTGCAAAAGTGCTAACTGTGCAGATATTTGGAAGGGGAGAAACACTCGTAGGGGATAATATGAGAAGTGCTACGATTTCTGCTTCAACACAATACTACACACACACACACACACACTGCTTATTTTTGTACGAATGATTTCATGTTGAATTATATCGCTGCGTACATTAAATT